>RCHF01004279.1:0-46760 GCA_003987895.1 Neonothopanus nambi | reverse complement strand
CTCATGCCGGAGAAATTGATTGTCCATGACCCATTCAGTCTTCTTCATGCTGAAGCTGATGCCTCCGATTCTGGCTCTGATATGGAAACTATTCATTCAGACAGCAATTCCAGGCCATCAGCAGTAGCCTCCTCCTCCAAACCCGACATTACACACACGTATAGCCTACGTCTCACAAAATCCCTGCAGCGAACTATCGCACAGGAACGCGAAGAAATCGCTGAAGCAGCGACATGCGCCACTCCCATCGTTCTGCTTACTCTGTGGCCTTCCCCAACCGAAGGTCCCGTAAACGCAGCAGTCGAAGTCACTGTACCGCCTCCCCCACCTCCTCCCTCTTGCACTCCAGAAGCTCATCTTTATCTCTCACCTGCAGAAGTTATCGGTCGAGGTAATCATTCATTCGTCTACCGGGCAGAATGGGACCTTCCTAAATCAATCTTCTTCAAGCCCACTATCTGTGAGACGTGTGTTAAAGAAGCTGCTCTGAATATTCTCAAGCGAGACGGGAAACAGAAAGAAGATAGCGCATCCGCAGATGGCCCTGAATCCTCACGCATGGGGAGATTCGTCAAGTGTACGAAAGACTTTCCATCCGTATCGATCAATCTTGTTCGAGAACCAGACGAGTTTCAAAAGGACCCTTCTGCGATCCCTCCTTACCGAACTGGAGTATTGAAGCCTGCTCAGACCGTCATCTACGACAAGTACGAAGGGCCTAAGACCAGAGTTCATGTGGACTCAGTCCCTTGGTACACAATCGGTATGGACGCGGAACCGTGTAACCACAGAGTGTCTGCCGCAGGCCCACTTCCCGGGCCTGCACCTCCTAGTGCGCAGGTATCGGTTGTAGCCAAGCTTTCAATCCCAGGAGACCCTCAYCTCGCCAAGGAAGCTGTGAACTATCAGCGTTTCGGTCCGCACATGTCTGAACATTGGACCGGGTACACTCTTGCTAAACCGCTTATTGAACCAACTCCCATGGGCGCCATTGTACCGAATTTCTACGGGTACTATGTGAAGGACATTGAGAAGGGGGATGAGATCGTTGACCCAGACGTTTGCGGGAAATTGCGGGGTGATCTTAAAGACAAGTATTTCAGCCCGATTCTGTTGCTTGAGGATTGCGGCACTCCGACGAAAATTTCTTCGATGACCCTTGATGACCGGTAAATAGTCTTTTCTTTGGTATTGCTACCGCGTTCGGATGTTGATTTCCGTTCTTTGCAGACGTGAATGTGCCGCATTGCTTTTCCGCTTTCATCATTTGGGCTGGGTTCAAGGTTCTTTCTACCCCCGCAATATTCTCATGCAACGCGGTGATCATGCCGACTTCCCATTGATGAGATCTGGTCACGACAGACGATTTCGACTTATTGATTTCGGTCGAGCTATGTGTAGCGAAGACGCCAAGAACGACAAAGAGTGGCAAGCCTGGGATACTCTAAGATTTGCCGAGAAGGGATCTGTTTGTCAAACTATGGAATCCCCGTATCCTATATAGATCTGTTGTTGAGCTTTCGTCTTTGCTATTTTGTGTCTGTTAAATGGATTTTTATCGCTTTCTTCTTGCTGTCAAGCTTTCTCGCTTTCGTTTTTTGCTATTGTGTGTCTGTTAAATGATTTTTTGTCGCTTTATTATTGCTTTCTTGAGGTTTACCCCAATACCGTTTGTGACAAGGTTTGTGGGTAGAAATGAGATCATATAAGTAGAAATTTTACTAGTTGGTCCGGGGCTTGCCGGGACTAACTTACGCTTGGACCGCTTGGACGAAATTCGACACGAAACCGTCACTCAGCTTCTTTCCTTCTTTCCTTCCCTCTTTTGCCCCAAGTCTTTAGTCCAGAAGGTTACATTCAAGGTATGTCTGGGCTAGTGGGAGACACGATCTGACTGACTCAAATCAAGATACTTAGGAACATTCAGTTTTTCAAGCTGCTAACTTCAAACGCGCTCTCAGTGATTTTGCATCAAGTATCGAGAACGTTCTGTGCTGTGTGTTTGATCATCAAGACTAAAATACAAGAAGTACCCGCTACAGATGGCTCGCCCAGACCCTTTCGAAAGATCTCTTTCAACTTCGTTCAAAGGAATGTTCATCAAACCAGAAATAGAAGTTCTCAGGCGGATTCTAGACACCATGATATCCGCTTCGGAACCTGAGACTCTAACAGAGGATTCTCACAAGCGAAGCTTCAATGAAGGTAGACGACGAATATTTCGAGTCTGGCCTCGAGATCCGGAAGGGAAGGAACTGGATGCCTGTCCGGACGGAAAATTCGCACCTACTTCAAGTCCTCTTTGGGGTGCGACACTCTATGACCTCTACTGGGTATATCGCTTTCCTGAGTGCGGCTATTATATGTCGATATCCTCGGGTAGCAGGCTCGCTGCGTGGGCGAAGAAGGTCGGAGAGCTTACATTCGCTGAGGATGAGATTGACTGGGCTGAACACCTCGAAGCGGATCCAGCGGTGAGGCATGCCTCAGACATTGGTGATATCATTGAATGTCGAGAATTGGTTATCATGCTACGTGCGTGTGGTACCTCGTTAGGAGAAGACGAATGGTATGAAGATGACAAGCCGGAGGAGGAAAAGAAAGAGGCGGATAACGAGCCGGCCAAGATGGACGTAGACGATACGAAAGATCAGACAGAGGTGGCAGAAGTGGAAGGAGAAGCATCAGGCAAGAACGATAAAGCGCCGGCCAAGGACGAGGAGAAAACAGCAAATGCATATATTCCACCGAAACCATTCGATTACGCCAACTATCCAATGCCGTGGCCTCTCGTGCCTTTCTCTGCGAACTCTCCAAAACTAGAGTCGCCAATTCCTTACCATCTTCTACCAGAGAAATTGATCGTTCATGATCCTTTTGGTGTTCTTCATGTCGCCGCTCCCCGGGCTTCCAGCCCTGATTACGACAACGACGCAGTGGACTGGAAAGCCAAACCAGATATTACCTATATCTATAGCTTGCGCCTCACGGAGTCTGTGAAAGAAATTATCGCACAGGAACGCAAGAAAATTGCTAGCGCGGCGTCTCATACCGATCCTGTTGTCCTGCTTACCCTGTGGCCTTCTCAAACCGACGGCCTAGTGCGGCGCTCCCCAGTTGAAGTGACTGTACCGCCTCCACCTCCGCCACCTTCTTGCACGCCAGAAGCTCACCTGTACATTTCTCCCGCAGAAAGTGTTGGTCGAGGTAATCATTCGTTCGTGTATCGAGCTGAATGGGATCTCCCTAAAACAGTTTTCTTCAAGCCCACTATCTGAGAAACAGGGGTTAGGGAAGCTGCTCTAGATATCATTCAGAAGCGAGACGGGAAGCTGAAGGAAGCTGATGATAACATATATGCGGATGGCCCTGACGCATCAAGCACGGGGAGATTCGTCAGGTGTACGAAAGACTTTCCATCCCTATCAGTCGGTTTTGTTCAAAACCCAGAGGAGTTCCAAAAGGACGATTCTTCCGCGATCCCTCCACATCGAACTGGAATATTAAGGTCTGGTCAAACCATCACACACACCAAATACGAAGGGCCTAGGACTCGAGTTCATGTGGATTCAGTCCCCTGGTACACRGTCGGCATGGATCCGGAGCCTTGTAATCACAGAATTTCAGTGGCAGGCCCCCTTCCCGGACATCCACCTCCTAGTGCTCAGGTATCGGTTGTAGCCAAGCTTTCCATTCCAAGGGACGCTCATCTCGTTAGGGAGGCCGTGAACTATCAGCGTTTTGGTCCTCACATGTCTGAACACTGGACCGGGTACACTTGCGTTCACCCGATGAACCACCCTACACCTGTAGGGGCGATTGTACCGAATTTTTACGGGTACTATGTGAAGGACATTGAGAAGGAGGGCGAAATAGTTGACCCAGATTCCTGTGGAAGGTCGACATCTGAACTCCAAAAGAAGTATTTCAGCCCAATTATGCTACTCGAGGACTGTGGTACTCCCATTGACGTGTCTACATTGAGTCTTGATGATAGGTAAGCCGTCCAAACTGTCATCGCGCTCGTAAGCTAATTGTCTTCTTTGCAGACGTGAATGCTCTGCGCTGCTCCTTCGCTTTCACCACTTGGGCTGGTTTCACGGTTCATTCTTCCCCCGCAACATCCTCATGCAATGTGGAGACCATGCAGATTTTCCACTGATGAGATCTCATCAGGACAAGCGATTCCGACTCATTGATTTTGGTCGGGCGGAATCTTCCGAAGATAAGGAGTGGCGTACTTGGGATAACGAGAGATTTGAAGAGAAGTGTACTATCTGGAAAATTATGCAGCTTCCCTTTCCTATGTAATTCCTTCGTTTCAGTGTTTCATTAGCATAAGTATCGTTGCAGGATTCGGCTCTCGGCGCTTGTCTCGGTTTTCCTTGATTGTTGTCTGTATCGTTCTTTGCTTTCTTCCTGCTCTCCTCGCCTCGCATGTGTGTACATCATCAATAGAGACTTTTCGCGAATCCAGTGTATCCCCAGCACATTTATGCAGATGACATGATGCAATACTTACAGATTAACAGTATACAAATTACAATAAGTTACATTCAATCTTCGGTCGCAGTGTCAGACCCGGAGTCAGAGTCAGAGTCAGAGTAAGAGTAAGAGGAAAAGTCAAACTCGGGCTCGCCCCTGTATATAGCGTGTATCTTTTCAACAAACTGATTGACCTCCGGGGGATTGTAATCTGGAATTGGACTAGTAAATCTAGAAAAGAACATTTGAGCCCAGTCTTTCCTCCTGTGAGCAGAAAATGAAACATACCCCTGGCCACACAGGAGATCCCACCACCACATCGCCTGTTGGTCTCCAAGACCAAGCTCATCCCGAATTGTCTGCAGAACCGGAGCAACGATTTTATCCCATCGCCTGATCTTGGTATGAAGTAGTCTTGATGTGTCATCCAGAGCTATCACCCAGTGCTCGCGATCCATCTCAAAGGGGAATACTAAATGGATGCCAAAATAGAAATGACACTTCTCTACAAAATAGTTTTGGACAGCATTTAGACTGGCCACTAAATCAGGTCCATCCGGGTCTCTGAAAGTTCCACGTGGGCGGACCTTGATGTTGTTACGAGCGATAAAGGGTTCGAGTTCGTCCCGACGGAATATGAACCCGTAATGTAAGTACGGAAGGTCGTCCTCTCGTACCCGGCGACTCTTCACCATTTCTACAATGCGGGGATCTAGCTCCTTTTGTGGCGACCTGAGAGTCAAGTACAATCTCCTTTCCTGCGGGAGAGAGTGACTCAGCCACCCTGAAAACCACATTTTAAGCAGCACATACCTCTAAATTGGTTTTCTTTATATCCTCAGTGGTAGAAGAGCGGTCAGATGGACAAACGTTTATATCGCTGGTGAGAGATTCCATTTTGCAAAGTTAGAAGTGAATTGATTTCGATTGTTGGCTGGGTGAGCGGTGAGCGGGCGGCGGGCGGGCGGGCGAAGGGATACTTATAGAATTTTGAGTTACCAAATATGGATGGCTTATGTAATGTCCGGCGGCACTTCGTTTCTGCACCCTTCTGCACCTTGCCGGGAAAAATCGCGAGAACCAACATCCTATGGGTTTCTGGCTCTTATCCTTGTCTCTCACTTCATGACCGTACTCAGGCAGCAAGATGCAGCGTTCGGCTGTGTTCCTCAGTCTGAGATTGTTTTACAGAGAGGCCGCAAACAACCCGACTTCAGTGGTAGCATTCTGTGCTGCTAGCATTGAGACGATTACTCCTGAGGAAGGTGCTTTGCGAACGGTATGGGAGGCAAAACGCTTCGACTTTGACCTCAGGCTTGTTCAAATGTCAAACCCTCAAGTTCAAGGTCGAATTCGGCAAAGTGTCACGTCGCGACTTTCAACAATTTCGTGCTCAAGCTCAAGCTGCTTTTGGTACCTATCCCAACATGGTTCAGTTCAGAATGATAGTACCCCAAGGGTTTCGATTCGCTCTCCTGGAGTGGCCAAATCCCAATATGAAGAATCATGACCTCCATTCATCGGACATCCACCTGCCTCTAGCATGCCTCCTAATGGCCGCAGTGGTTCGTCGTCTGATGGAGCGGCCGCCTCCGACTCAAGCCATGCCCTCACTAATGGGGAGTTGCCGGTTCAGGGAACCGACAGCAAGAGTCGCGCTAAGGCTTCAGGACAGCCTGTGACAAGTCAGGACAGCTCGGAGGATGTATAGTAGGCTAGGAACTGGGAAATCAGGAGTCGGAGTGTCTCATATTGTCACGAAGTCAATAGATAACCATTTCAGAGCACAATCCATGAATTATAAAGGTCGCAACTATTATGTACGCATACGACCCAGCGATCGACTATTCTAATTTATGTAACCAATCGTTCGACACGTCCAACATTCGATCGTTAAACGTTAAAAGTCCCAAACTCGTAACATATACATTTACTAGTTTCCGGTCTGGTTTCCGGTCGGAGGACCAACTACAACGGGCTTGACTTTCTTTAGGAGAGAAATCGTTTCGTCATCGAGGCCAAGATGAGCTTTGACTAGTGATGGTGGAGTCAATGCCAACCACTACACGTTTAAATGCGATACGCCCGCGGAGATCAGATTTCCGATGTATGTAGTAGAGATTTGAAAGAGTTCTACTCACCTGGTTTAGACTGACGTCTTGGAAGCGATCTTTGTTGATAGAAGGGTATTGAGCTCCTAGGTGCATGAAGTGTATGTCGTATATAACTCACCTGTATTGAAAACTTCCAGATACGTCAAGGTGGAATTCCCTGTGTTTTCGACGTAATGGCCTGTTGTGTTGGAAGTATATTGAGCATGATATTCATACACTAGAGTATATGTGTTTTACTGACCGAAAGCAGCGGGGACGAAACCTGTCAAGGAAGAATGTGAGCCTCACAGCCAGAAGGGCAAACTGAAATAGAAGTCGCGTTTTCGCCTCACCAATGTCTCCAGCCTTTGTTCAGGTAGTAGTTCATATAATCAGAACCATATGGGCTAGTTAGTTTTACAAATGAACGCGTACCTGGAAATTAAATGTCCTTGCTTGGCTTTGAGCCGCAAATACGGTCACCCGAGCCGTTCCTTGTCTGCAACAAGATCAGTGAGCTCCGACCTTCAGAAGATAATTGTGCAGAGCATCATGATGACTTACAAGATATACGTCCATTCATCTTGAGTAGGGTGCCACTAAAGAGAAACAAATTAACAACCGTAAACGGAGCACACTCATTCGTAATCTTACATGCAGCTCACTGTTGAACGAGATCAATTATGAATAATGTAGTGCGCAGTGACTCGAAACCGCAGATTCACTCACCGCATGCCTCCCGGCTCGACATTGACCTGAGCCACAGCGATTTGAGTAGAGACGTTGAAAACTGTCGAGTCAGCAACTTTGTAAGAACCTCCTTCCAGCTGAGTCGGCGTCATCTTGGAGAATGGGAAGAAGAACGGCTGAGGGACAGTCCCCTGTGGATCGGAAGGAGCTGGTTGGTCGTCCGCGGGTGGCTCTAGTTGAACCGCGGATTTCTTGTCAACATGTTGAGTAAGTGAGAATATAGGAGATAGACGTACCCGAAGGGAAGATGTATAGTTGCTGAGCTGGGATATGTGAAAAATCTTGACGATTAGTGACTCCAAAGTTCTTTCGGATGACTGATCAAATGCGTTTCACCAGTGAGATTGACGAAACGAAACAATCAATAAGCATGAATACCTTCTGCGGGAACGTGTGCAAGCCAGTCCGTAAGCTGAAGAGGAAGGTTCAGATACGATTGATAGTGAACATTCGAGGGCAGGAGTCTACCAGAAAAGTCCCATCGTCACTGAATGCGCCATCGGGGAAGACCTGTTCCGCAGAAAGGGTCAGACTATCTCAACACTCTCAGTCACAAAGACTGCAGCTTACAAGCAAAAACTCAGAACCTTCCGCCGAATCGTTCGTAGCTTGAAGCGAATGAGGAATTCCGGGGGGGAAATACCACAGATCTCCGGCTTCCTATATAGCATATACACGTATGAGCGTCGGTTTCATGTAATGCATCTTTAGTTCCGAGCGGGAGACTGCGGGAGAGCAAATCTTACCACAGTGGCAATGAAATTTCGTCCATCTTGGTCCACAGCCGTGACTTGAGTTGTTCCCTGCATACCGATCAGCTCACCGATTTGAACTCAGACCAGAAGATATGTACGGTACCTTCAAAACGTACGCCCACTAACAAGATCGGTTGGATCAGCCAATGAGTGGGTATTCATCAAGGTACTTACTTCTGCAGCTGTATGCCAATGAAGTTCACTACCCATTCACATTCAGATGATCAATTCTGATACGTTCATAATGAAAGATTCCTACCGAATTGCGCCAGCTTCCAGTCGCATGTTCACGCCAGCCATCGCTAGATTACATCGACGATCAGCGGAAGACCATTGTAAGAGTTAGCAACAGATCGAATAACTTACACGTTGCGACAGGAAATACTTGCGCTACGTGTTCCTCGTCGTTAGAATGATATCAGTGAAATGGTGTGATTAACCCACTATTCTGTTGCCGCGCCCAACCACCAGTTTGCAGACGCATATGGCTGAAACTGAAAGGCCACTTTGAGTTCCCTCTACAAGAAATTGACTTCAGCAAAGACAAGTAAACTTCGAGGCTAGTTATGATCAATTACACTGTATCGCCGTTGTCTGTCGTAGGGGGAGCGAGCAAGTCCGCATTCTCGAGGTCAATAGGAATATTATCTGGTCCCATAACCGTTGCACCCAAGCCATATCGCTCGGGCTTAGGGACAGAGTCAGGACTGTCTGGGAGCCAGAGCTGATCGTTGGCTTCGGTGCTAGCATACGGAACAGTCGCGGACGGCTCCGCGGCTGAAGATACCCAGCTAGCGCTACTAGAAGTCGAAGCACTAGTATTCGTGTTGGTATCAGCTGCAGGAGCAGAGAAAACCGAGGGAGTGAACGCCAGGGAGAGGAGCACGAAAGGAAGCTGTAACATCGTCCGAACTTGGAGAGAGAGGAAAGACGCAGCTGAGCTGTGGAATAGATCAGAGCTCTGAGCTATTTATCCTAAAGCTCTAACGGTGTCCTTTCGGATACAGATTCCCAGAAAAGGGAATTACGGACTCAAAGAGTTAAGCACCTCGGAGAATGACGTTGATATTGGAAAGATGAGACAGCGTTTCTAAAAGTTGGTAAGGGGTGTGTCTTACGATCCGACACGCGCCTAGTGCGGCATCTTGAGATGTGGTACCTCCGAATGAACTTTGGGCTATTTTCAGCTCCTATTGGTTTTTGAGATTGGTAAGTATAAGTGGAGAAGCGCCAAAAGTGTGTATTAGAGGCATTCATTAATTGAAGGTCTAATGTTAGTCCCAAAACTCCACAGGAGAACGTAAAAAAAAGACATTAAGTTTAGAAGAGCGTGCAGAGCATAACTTCATAGCTCACCTCGCTAAAGACAATGATGCTCGCAAACATTCAGAACGCCAACGTCACGGCGACAAGTACGGATCGTCCTGAATTGTTCAAGTAAAAGGAGGATCCCGGAAATCATGTCCATTGGCCACCTCGAAGCGACAATAGCGAGGTCGAATTTCTCTGAATTGCTGCATCATCATAGCGGCTCCTCAGCGGAATTTAGCCCGCATACTGGGAATCAAGACCGTAGTAATGATTCAACTTTTTGGTGGCGTTGGCACTATCCATCATTTCTTCTGTCTCGGAGACTGTCAGTAGCTACAGTAAATCAAAAAGATACCACCAGGTGTGAGTAAATGGCCATCCTTACCGAGACCTGTTGGATACCCTAAATCATCCATTCAATACTAAAGTAGTGATCAATGAGGGTGTCAGCCGGACGTACTAGGTGCAGAATTAGAATCGTTTATCACCTCTGATCCGTGATAATCCGAACGGTGCATTGAGCCTCAGGTTTTGCCAATGTATAGACCACTTGTCGGTACTAGATAAACGAGAACAGAGCTTGCAGCAACTTGGGTACACAGCTTCGAGCAGAGGTTTAGAAACCGACCTACAAAGTGAAAATCAATTTGAACATCCGTAAGCCCGATGAAAGTTCCTTAGTATTCTGCGGGAACTGTAAGCCAAACTTAGGCTAGAGTCGCTGTGAACCGTTGTGAACAGAGGAGCATTCCAAGTGGAGACTAGCGTAAGGGTTCTATCTTTAGACCCTTTCTTAGTTTGGTAAACGTGTAGTTTAAACCGGGCCGCCCAGGGACCGCCTCTGCCTCCTGTTCCTCCCTGTTCGACCCGCAAGTCCACCACGTCATCTTCTACTTATTTTACATTCAATTCGTACGTTTTGTCTAATTATAAGTGCAACTTGAGTGCAACATTGGACACTAAATATAAGCGTAGCGTAAAAGGTCTTCACAAAATCAGAAAGCAGGTAAGAAAGCAAAGCGGACAGCAGACACATAGCGAGTAACAAAACAGCAAAGACAAACGGTATAGTCCGACAAGCAAAGTTAAGTATGATAAGGAAGGCCCAAAATTTTCCAAATACAGGACTTTTCCTCGAACCTTTCAGAATCCCAAATATTCCATTCTTTTTCGCCCTTAGCGTCCTCCTTACATGTAGCGCGCCCAAAATCGATGAGCCGGAATCGTTTCTCTTGAAGAGACCTCATCAGCGGGAATTTAGTATGGTCACCGCGCAACGTAAGGATATTGCGGTCGAAAAAAGAACCCTGAGTCCAACCCAGGTGGTGAAATCGAAGAAGCAGCGCAGCACATTCATGTCTGCAAAGAAGATAATCAGCATACGAGCTCGGTGAAGAGACCATACAGGCGACATTACCTGTCATCAAGACTCAATTCGGAAGGATTAATCGGGTTACCACAGTCCTCGAGGAGGAGAATCGGGCTGAAATACTTGGCTCTGAGTGTATAAGGCTTGCAATCACCTGGAATAACAATCTCGTCCTCTTGTTCAATATCCTTCACATAATACCCATAGAAATTCGGTACAATCGCTCCAACAGGCGTCGGATTCTGAATAGGTCGAGCGACAGTGTATCCGGTCCAGTGTTCAGACATGTGCGGACCGAAACGCTGGTAGTTCACGGCTTCCCTGTCGAGATGAAGGTCCCCTGGTTTGGAAATCTTGGCTACGACAGACACTTGGGCACTAGGGGGTGAAGGACCAGGTAGCGGGCCTCCTGCGGGCACTCTATGACTACAAGGTTCAGGGTCCACGCCTGGCGTGTACCACGGAACGGAGTCAACATGAACTCTTGTCTTAGGTCCTTCGTAAGCTGTATAAGTGACGCTTTGACCAGGTTCATAGGTGTGAACCCTATCAGGAGGTGTAGTAGAGCACCATGATGATAGTGGGTCCTCGCATTCCTTTCGAGCTTCATCTGCTTTCACGAAATTGATCGAGAGGGATGGAAAGTGTTTCGTACGCTCAACAAATCTCCCCATATTCGACAAGGACGCGTCACCTTCCTTCATCTCGCTTTCTCGCTTACGAATAATATCTTGAGCAGTTTCCTTGACGCAAGTTTCACAAATAGTGGGCTTGAAAAAGACCGATCGAGGAAGGTCCCATTCAGCTCGGTATACGAACGAATGGTTGCCTTTACTGATAATCTCTGCTGGCTCGATATATAGATGAGCTTCTGGAGTGCAGGAAGGAGGCGGAGGTGGAGGCGGTACAGTAACTTCAACTTGAACCCCAGTGCGTACGGGACCCTCGGGGTTGTAAAAATACAGAGTAAGTAAAACGATAGGATCAGCGTCGGCATGAGCTGCGGCTTCAGCAATTTTCTTGCGTTCCTGCATGACATCTTCTTTCACAGAGGGCTTGAGATGCAAGCTATAGGTATGGACGATGTCTGGCCTAGCTTTCCAGTCTGTGCCATGGGAAAGTTCTGGCCCAGCTCTCGAGTCATTGTTAGGGTCCGAGTCCTGATCAGTGATTGAGCCAGTGTCCGAGTCGCAACTCGCCTCACGATTTACGTTGCTGTCATGTGTGCTGAGATCCTGGGGATCGGTAGCATGAAGAAGACGGAAAGGATCATGGACAATCAATTTCTCTGGTAAGAGATGGTAAGGGATTGGCGACTCCAGAGTCGGTGGATTTGAGGAAAACGGCACAAGAGGCCACGGCATGGGGTAATTGGCATAGTCGAAAGGTTTGGGTGGGGTATATGCAGCGGCTTTCTTCTCCTCGGCTTCGCCAGATTGCTTATCCGACGCTCCATCTTCTACATCCATCGCCTTGTCTGTCTTGGTTGTCCCTCCTTCCTCGGCATTCATCTTCGTGTCTTCTTTATCCGCCATTTCAGCTGCTTTGTTCGTCGTCTCGTCATCCACATCCATGCTTTCGTCGGCTTGGTCCATCTTTCCGACGCCCTCCTCCGGCTCTTCATCTTTGGCCCACTCGTCATCTCTCAAAGAGACACCACACGCGCGCAGCATGACCAACAAGTCCTGAGATTCGATGATATCCCTAATATCTGATGCATGTCTAACCTCCGGATCCGGTTCGCACGAAGCCCAAGCAATTTCATCGCTGGCATACGGACGCTCCGAGTCGTCGAGCGCCTTCATCCACCCAGCGAGCTTACTACCCGTAGAAATTGTAAGCAATCCTTCGATATTGGGAACACGATTTACATAGAAAAAGTCGGAGAGTCTTGCACCCCAAAGAGGAGTGGCAGTAGGCGCGCGCTTGCCTACTGAAGAGACGCGCATAGACGGCCCTTTTGGAGCTCGAGGCCAGATTCGGAAGACCCTTCGTCTGGGTTGGTTGTGGTCCCGCTTGTGAGAGTTGTCGTCGAGAGGTTTGTTTGCGAACACGTCCGGAGAATCCAGAATTCGCCTCAGTACTTCATTTTCCTTCTTGAAGAACATTCCGTTCAACGAGGTTGAGAGCGATTTTTCAAAAGGATCCGCAAAAGACATTTTGAGTGCCCTTGTTACTAATAACCGTTTCGACTTCGACCTTGCAAATCCAAAGATTTGTTTGAATCAACGTACCTTGGCCAATGCTGGCAATGGCGTCGCGTTCAACAGCGTCTGCGCTACACGTGATCTGCGGCCACCCCAGTGACCCCACATTCCCGGATTTTCACGTGTCTAGATCTCTATCATTATGACAGCGCTCTTATTGTTTTTTGCATTCTCCACTGTCAGTAGTACTTACTACCCATGGCGGCGTCTGCTCTCCAACGTGTATCCAGAATTTCGCTGGCCATTAGGTCTGTACCGGAACTCAGCGCTCTGAGTATCCTGCTTGCAAGGCTTCCACGTTCTAGGCTCGTGCTGAAATGGATTTTGTATCTTCTACTTGCGTTGAACATACGCGCGTTCCCTCTCGTTTGGCATTGTACGTTTACAGTCCTTTTTTGCTAGAATCTGCGTCTTGAAGCTTACTTTCTTATAATGCCAGGGAGAGTATTCTGGCCTATTACTTCCATCCGACTGAAGTATCTCTTGGTCTCAATAAAGACCGTGTTCATGTCCCGAGCGGCTAAAGCTGCTACAATAGAGAAATGGTTCGATTCAATAACTCCCGTTGGGGCTCATCCCTTCGAGTTCACATCGACATATTACTCGCGTGCTAGTACGTTCTAATGCCGGCGAAAAGTTTTCAGATTCTTATTACATGACAGGTATCGACGAGTCCGATTATAATATGCACATGAGTAACTCTAGCTACCCAAAAGCTTTCGATTGCTCACGCGTTAAGGCCGCCATGGCATTGTGCCCTCAATTCTTGCGTGTAGGCGGAATGATTCCTATCGCAGGTAAGTGTTTATTGACTTCAGTGGTCGATTGAGTTCGCTCATGTATCTGGTGATAGCTACGCACTTCCACTTCATACGTGAAATCCCTATTCTATCGAAATTCGAAATACGCTTACACATTGCTTCTTGGGACGAGAAATGGGTCTGTCTATATTTACTTTTAGTATCAACTCGGCTCATATCATTCGCACGTTACAGTTCTATGTTATCGGCCGATTTGTTACTAAAGGCTCCCCCAAATCAAAGAAACATTCAGCGGCCATCAACAACCTCAAGCCCGGGTCAGACCAAATCTCTTCCCCTAACTCTAATACCCTGTTCCATGCTCCTGAGACTGACATCAAGTCCTCGTCTGCTATTACGCCCACTGGCAACTCTTCTGCTTCTGCCAGCGGCGCCTCCTCCAAATCCAAATCAGAAGCTTTCGACGCCGCTGTCACATCCAAACTGCTCTCAACCGAAGAACCCGATGGTGCCACGCTCCACACTATCGCCATCGCCCGCTGCTGCTTCAAGATGGGGCGTATAACTGTTCCACCTGCTATCGTGTTCGCCACGAACGGTCTGTCGATTCTTCCTCCGCCGACATCCGAATCTGGAGGGGTGACCGCGTATTCACATGTTAATCCACCTCCTCATTGGGCATTTGTTAAACGCCTTGCGTCTAAGCCTGATGGGGGCAACTTAAAGAAGTTGCAACATTTCTATCGAGGAGGATGGAGGGAATACCCGAAGGAGGAGAGGTGGTGGGAGCAGGCGATGGGTGGGGACGTCGAGGCTGCTAGGAAGGAAAGGTTGGAGCAGATCCGACTGGTTACAAGTGGGATGGAAAATGCGAGGAACATGAATTAAATAATAGACTGTTGGGTCTCTCAAGTTGCGTCCCTTCGAAGAAATTCGGCGCATTAGTAGCCGAGTAATATTTATTTCTTAGAACCTTTATATTCGTATACTTATTAGACTTCGTTGTATGGTACATATCTATATAGCTACATTTGTATTACAGTAACCATTTCGATACTTTCCATGTCAGTGTCATGCTCACTACTGGCGTCTTGCACTTTACTCCAAATCTACATGTTCCCTTCGAAGGTGGGCCTAAGGCCTGAGCGACTATCGATAAAACTCCTCGGAGGTTCAAAAGTACCCAGAGCACGAAAACGATCGTGTAAGTTCAAGGAAAGACACCAGACTCAGATCATGGAAAGGAAATGGCTGAAATTGTAAATGTGCGAATAATACATTGCTGCATGAAACGTATTTAATATCTGGCAGGCCTATGCCTTGCCAGCAGCAGCGGCCTTCGCATCCTCAGCAGCAGCAACAGCCGGATTGACCTTCTTGCCATCCTTCCATCGGACCCTTGGAGGGGGAGCACGGTTACGACGACCCTCTCGTGATCGGACACGGACGACTATGCTTCCATGAGCGCAATCCAGGTAGATTTCATCGAAAATAAACTCACCGTGCGAGTGGATAGCGCAAGAGACGCAGTAAGCGATTTTGATGTAAAGTTTGGGGACAACGTATTCTGTAAAGAAAATAAACCACTTAAAAACCGAATTGAATGAAGACAAATGAGCGATACACACCAGGGTAGACACTAGCCTCGCTGATATCACGGACAGCAGCAGATTCGACCATGTTCCTCACAGTGAACCTCTTGATAGCCTTGTCCTTTGCGACGCAACGAGAGCAGTTCGAGCAGCGCACGAACGTAACGTGGCCACGACCCTTCTTGTTACGACCGCCATTTCTTCTTTTTTTGGTCTGCAAGAAACATAAAAAAACTCGACGTCAACATCGAATTCGTTCCATTGTCAACCCAGAATCGTCATCCGGCTGTAAAATCCACATCCAGCCCAAATCCAGCTCGAATTTGTTGAATGAAGTGTCCACAGAGAGCCCAGAGGGTATACGGAGCGAGATTTTGAAGGATTAGGGCTCACCATTTTGTGTAGTTGGTCCGAGGGAGTGTCGAGGTCTTGACGATGGGGACGAGGATGATTCTCTGTTGTGCAGTGACTGGAGGATGCCGAGATCGTGGGAATTAGTGATTACATAATACAGAGCGTCAGCGCATTTTTGTCAGCTTCCAGATCTCACTCACTGAAAGAACAATGGCCACTTTACGTTGTTAGCGACCTGCTCTTTGTTCTTTATTGTCTTTGTATCTCGTATAAAATGGAAACCTTGAGAGTATTGCTCGCTACTTGACGTCTGCTCTGAACATTTCAGTTACCTACTCTGAGAGCCAGGTGCTCAATACTTCAAGCGACCTCAAAAGCACTCCTTCCTCAACGTTGAACTAATCCTAGGATCTATCCCGTCGACAATGAACTCGGTCATGACACTCCTTTTTTCATTCTTGCTCCTTTCTGTGGCTAGCGGTGCACCCACTGGAATACTCTCTGCGGATGATATGTTGAGCAATGCTCAGGCTGCGCAGGCGCTCAATGCTGAGTTCCAGAACCTCACGACGAGCGATGCTTGTTCTTGTGAGTAATTTCTTTCGGTTCCTAGGAAGCGATCTTTTCGACTGACCAATTTATGGCGTAGCCGGCGACACTGCTTGCGTCTCAGGGAAACTGGCCAGTTGTGTGAATAGTACATGGCAGACTACCGCGTGTCCAAAAACTTTACAGTGCTTTGCTCTTCCTTCCGTCAGGGAGGTGGATACTGTGGTGAGTTTTGGTTTAATCTTGTCGTGGAAATTTCTTTTGATGCTTTATACCCAGAATCTCTCTTGTACCAGTCAACGCCACGCCGCGTCCATCATTCAGGCAGCGGGAGGCACGGGAGGAATAGCTGTGGCCAACTCTACTTTGACCGGTTCTCCTGACGATTCCAGCAACTCCACGACTTCCTCCACCAGCTCGTCGTCGGGAGACGACGGCGGTGTAGAGACAGTTACGGTCACCATAACTGCAGCTTCAGCTTTGGAAACTGTCTTCACCAGTACTATTTCGCCTGAGGAAGCTTCGAATATTCTCTTTAGCTTAACCCAAAACGCTGGCACGACCATCACCGTGTCCGGCCCTCTTAGTGCTGTCACTGCTGCGAGCGTCATTAGCTCTGCTATCTCAGCTGAAACGACTCAGATTTCTACGAGTTCTGCGGCTGTGGACAATGAAGCGGGCGGTGTCGCGAGTTCGATCTCTTCATCGATTATTACACTTTCAGCTGCGCCGGTGGCCACTGCTACTTCTGAGCTAGCTGTGGCTTCGACATCTATTACTAGTGCTGCTGGAATTGGCTACTAGTTAAGACGACCATTCATGATAATGACAGAATAGGCAATGTACTGTATTAGTAGGAATTGTATTATTCGTTGTACTACACACTGTATTTTACGGATACGCGCCGATGGTATAATTCACTTTAATAACATGTATCTGGATTAGACATTCAGATGTTCAGCAGGATTTTACAGCCAGAAGGGACACTGAAGTTTGGATGAAGCTGAAAAGTTCGATTCATTAAGCTGCCAACGAACAAATGTGACTTGCACTACTATCTAGAAATCCATCATAGCCTCCCAAAGAAGGCATAGTGTTGCTAGCGAAAGCGAAGTCTCAATATACTCTGAGACGTTTTATGAATGGGAAGACCCATCCTTGCTCAAGTCGGCAATTGGAAGGGGGGCAAAAACGTCGTTAAAGAAAAGGCGAATTTTCAGTGACCGGTATTTAAATACCTATCGGAGACTCAAATTTTGAAAGACCGACATATTTCTCCATATGGAAAATGTATCACGTGGAGAAGCTAAAGTGGGCTGATTTCGCGAGGACGCAGATCGCACGACTTTGCATGAAAGAGAACTGCCTTGCCTTTTAACCACCACCATGTCTACTGCTGCGCCCTCGTCGTCGGCGTCAGCAAGTTCGGATTCTTCATCGCGACAAACCTCAAATAACAGTTCCCCTCAACTTATGACTTCTGACTTGGGTTTGGACCCTTCGGATCCTTTAAATCTCCTGCTTCACAATTCTTCTCAAAATTCAGATTCGCCTATGGACGATTCATCTGCAGGAGCAAGTCCTCCGGATTGGTCGCAGCTTTCTTCTCTGTGGCCCTCGACTTTTGACGGAGGAAATTTGATTGGAGAAGGGAAGGGTTATACAGATATGATGGACTTCAATGTGCCTTTAGCTACCGACTTGGATTTCGGTTCCTCAATGGTCGTTGACCCAAGTGCTTTGCACTTCGATAACCAGAAACTGAACTATACATATGACGACCTGTTGTCGAATAACTTATTATCCGGGCAGAGCTTCCCCTTCTCGTTCGATTCCAGCATGTCTCTTGACTTGAACTCGCAGCAACCGCGGCGACTCAGCATCACGTCTTCCTCCTCCTCTGGTGCTTCGTTGTCTCCGATTGTCGAGCCGTTGACTACGCCTACACAAAACATGACTCCGCTGCACGAACAACAACAACGGTCGACTTCTCCTGGTAATTTTGTTGATGAAATTGCCCAGCGGGTGCGCCAGTCTGCTGGTGTTATGCTCGCCGTCCCTATGGATGCGCATATGTCAACTGCAGGTAATGTTGCTTCCTTGTTGATTTAGTCTCTATGCTAATAACTCGCAAAAGGGTCAGCTCAGAACTCGTCTATGCTCTCCAGTCCTAATCTTAATACCGTCTCTTCTGCATCGAGTCCGTCGAGTCCTATCTCGATACCTGCTGCTTCACCGCACTCTCACCAGTCCTCAGCTTCTTCCGTGTCCTCGGCCCCCTCTACCCCGCCACCACCGACACCTCCGCCATCTAGTGTTAACTCTACACTTGACATCAACACCACTGTATCTGAGAATAATCCCTACCCTGGTGGGGGTAGCTCGATGGGCATGATCCCTCGACCAAAGACCAGCCATACTACCATTGAACGGAGATACAGAACTAACCTGAATGCTCGAATAATGAGTCTTCGCATGGCAGTCCCTGCACTACGGGTTCTGGAGGACAAAGAAGGGTGTGGAGTTGGTGGCGGAGGCAAGAAAATTAAAGGCAAGAACGCAACCCTGGGAAGGAATGTGCCCTTTGGAACTAAGATTAAAAAGGAAGGCGAGGATGGGGAGGAGGTCGTTGACGTTATCGACGAGAGAGGATTCGTTGATGGTGTCAAAGTTGCTCGGAAATGCAGTAAGGCTAACGTGTTGGGTAAAGCTGTTGAGTACATTCGGTCAGCTTCTTTCTTTTATGGTAGAGTCAAGCTGCTCATGCAATTGTTTTATCCAGCGTCCTCAAGAAGAGAGAGCACCGCCTCAAACGAGAACAAGAAGGACTGAAATCTCTCATCAGTGGCCTCGTCGGTGGCCCAGCACTTCTCCGCGAATGGGAGCGGGAATGGAGAGAAAAGTTTGGTGGGGAGGAGAAAGATGAAGTAGAAGGCGAAGAGATCGATGATGGTGGTAGTGATGATGAAGGAGTTGGAAGCGGAGATGAAGATGACGCTGACGATGAAAGCTCACGAAAGAGGAAGAGGGCAAAGATAGCTGTGCCGGCAAAGAAGGAGCCTAAAGAAAAGAAGGCTCCTCCGCCTCCAGTGCAAGCTCAAGTACTGCCTGATGGAACCGTCGTCGTTCCAGAGAAGCGCAAGCGTGGTAGACCGCGCAAAGTTGTACCACCCCCTCCTGCTGCTACTGCAGGTACGGCCGTCGTGCCCGCAGCTGGTAACCAGACGGAAGCCGCTGTCAAGTCGGAGCCTGTGGTACAAACACAACAGCATCCTCCTCATGCGCAATATCTGTTGGCGACTTTTGCTCTATTTTCCTTCTTCAACTCGCCGTTCTCCTCGTCATCTTCTCCTTCGCATGCCCCTCCAAACCATTCCCATACCGGGACTGTTCTTTCACATTCACACCCTTACCATGCTGGTACTCATTCTGTCGCTACTGGATGGACTTGGCACGATGTCATCCAAGCATTCCATCTCTTAGTGTCCATCCTTGTCTTCGCCTCCATCGTCACGCCTTGGTTGCCTATACCCTCGAAGTACTTCTCTCTTTCCCACTTGTCTTCATCTTGGAAGGTCCTCTCATCGTCGAAGGTACCTGCAGTCAAAGCCCCTCGATCTCGATCGGCTTCCCTCATCGCTGCCCTCTCCATTGGAAAACGAGGGGATGAGGACGAGGCTGCCTGCTTGCGGGGTGCATTGGACGGTCATTTCGGTATTAGAGCAACGGTAAAGAGCCTCCTTGGCAGATCGAAAGAGAATGTCGGTTTTGAGCAAAAGGGGCTAGAACAAAGGGCTTGGGTGAGGTTAGGCGAAATTTGCGTGCTCAAGGGTAACTACTTCATGCTATTCGATGCTGTATGGTAATTAACGACGCGCATATATTCAGGTCAAACCTCTATGGTGAATCGTGCTCTCACATGGTGGCACATGCGCTCGCATCTATCCTGGTTCACCGCCAGCGCTGCCGATCTCTCTACCTTATCTCTCATCCTCTGGCCTTTAGGCCGCTTTGCTCGCCGCCATGCGCGTGCAACTTGGGATGCTGCGCGTGTTCGTAAGAGCGTCAGCGGAGTCCGGGAGGTTGGCGTTCAAGTACGACCCCATGAACGTCTAGTGCTAGAAAGCATGAGCGTCGACGAGGCGGTCGAGCACCTCGGAAGCCAGGCTTCGGATATCAAGCAGGCAGAGTTGGATCGTTGTTCGCCCATTGGTGTCCTTGCTTGCATGCTTGTGAGGAAGCGTCTTAAGCAACATCTAGAGGTTATGTTTATAAACACCGTCCTTCCGAATGAACGAGGGTATGAACTCGAGGACGATGCCGAGGTTGTAGACGTGACCGCCCGTGTTAAGGAAGAAGAGAAGGAAGACGAAGAGCGTAGGAAGACTATTGATGCTGCGCGGTCGCTTGGAGGGAAGTTGGGCGAGCTTGGTGATGCTTTGCAGAAGATATGGACAATGGGCGTCTGGGAACTTGATGATCTTGTTTCTCCGCAAGCCGACGCTGACGAAGAGGAAGAAGGCGAGGGCGAACGGAATCTCGAGAACGAGATCAGGGTACTCCTCAATGCCCTAGTTCTTTATCGACAGATTTTCTCTTCATCGATATTAGGATCTATGTCCACTGGTCATGGATCTGGGGTGTCGATACTGCTGAGTCCTCCCCCGAGTCCAAGTCGACAGGACGTCAAGCTGCACTATGCCTTGCGCCGGATGCTAGGATCTAATGTGTTCGAATCTGAGAGTGAGCAGCTCGGAAGCGCTTTGGAAGACGCTAGGGATCGCGTGGTTGATATGCTAGTGGAATGCGAGCGTGCGGGGAGATCAGGATAAACGCTAGGGATCTCTCTATATTTATCAAGTTTTCGTTATTGATATTAGTTTTGGATATACCTTGAGTAGATTGCTCACTGTTTATGTCGTGTAGTCATTGAACCTTGTAGAGATACGTGCTAAAGCTAATGAAGATCGCACTACGGTCGAACGATTATTGCATAAAGCTATATACTTAGAGTAACCTATATACCGTGGGCTATAGCAAGATCAGACAAAAACATATTTGAGTATCCTCTGATTTCCTTCTTTCTGTTTTGACTCAAACTGGCCAATGGGAGAGCTTGAAGCTTCAACGAATCACTCTCGACTCTTACGTTCGGACGTAGTCATTTCCAATGACATCCAAGTAACATAAACCCAGAAGGGAAAAAAAATCAGATCATGTACATTCTCGCAATATTACATTGTTTTCTTATAATCCAGCAGCAGAAAGTAAAGCAGCGAAATTGGGTGTACCAAGACCGGTAACCGGATCCCCTAGAGCACAAGAAAGTATGAGTATCATCTTTGGATCACATAGGCACATAATGCTTACAGCCAGCACGAGCAGGGAAACCATTTGTACCACCTATAAGGATATGAGCTTCGACGTGAGAGTAAGATCAAAGGAAAGTACGAACATCCAGGGTTGGAACCGGTGGTGATATCAAAGAACGCCTGGGGATTCGCGTATAAGCTTTAAAGATATACATTAGAGCACTGTAGACATCAATAAAGTTGAGAAACACATACAAGGGGTTCAAGAATCCAAGGACGGGTTTGCCAGCGGCAATGAGACGGTCATTGATCAGAGAGATGACACTAGAGAAGATAGGGCTGGAGCACGAAGTTCCATCAACCAAGGTGGCACGCCCAGCGTTGACGATCTCGACGTTGACTCCTTGCGCGGCAACATCGGGGAATGCTCGTCCACTTGGGTTGAATCGTCCAGAGTTTGTGCTACCAAGAGCGTTGAGGTAGGTAGTGACGACCGAAGCTTGGTATGAAGGCCTTGCGAAGACATTGGAGAAACCGCCACTGCTGAAGCTAGCTGCCGTTTCAGAGACGCCTTGGGTAGCGCCGACGGAGGTATGGAAGGGACATCCACCGGGGAAAGCAGGAATGAAAGTCCTGCAAGTCTGAGACTGACCGCCAGAAACACCACCATCGCCTGGTGACACTGGGTCAGCATCTCGAGCCCGAGGTGTGGTAAAAAGAGAACGAACCAGAGGCAAACAGAATAGACACTCCACGGGCTCCTAAAGACATGTAGGAATTGCAGACTCGGCTGTTAATAATCAATTGAAGTTAACACTTTTGGCCTAAGAATATATATGCGTATGCTTACTTAGCCAAAGTAGAGCTGAGATCAGTCTCGTCAAAACCGTAGCTGGTTGTCAAAACCTAAACCCATGGTCAGAGGGCTAAGGCTAAAATAGAGACCGACGTACTTGAGGAGGAGCAGACTCAGCATTCAAGAAGTTGATGATATCAATGAAGCCATTGACACCATCGGTAGTCTGGTCGCCAACTGAGACAAAGATGGTCGGAACACCAGTGGCGACACCAACAGTGTATTGAATGTCGAGGTTCTAGATTGAGGGAGGTTAGCCTTGTACAAAAGAACCGCCGTTGCTATAGCCAAGCTTACTGCTTCGATACCGGCTTCGTTGGCACCCTGGAGGTTCTGGCCTCCATCCAAAGTTTGGACGGTGAAGGTAGTGGCGGATGAGACATCGGGTCGCAGCGAAGACAGGAAAGTCCGTAAGTCGGCCGTCTTGATGACAATATTCAGAAAGACTCTATCAAGATAGCTGAAGACTTACTTGAGCGAATTGATCAATGAATCCAGAAACACCGAGATGGTTTGAAGACTAAGTAGCACGAGTGGTAGGAATTCCGTATAGGGCTTGCAGACATGCCGGTGTGACAGCAGAGTTACAAGACGAGGGTGCAGAATTCGCCCTTTCCGTGATATTTGAGGTTCCGGGGACTGGAATTGACATCACAGGCTTCGCAGTCATGGGCTTAACAAAGGCCGTAGTTGGGTGCACCAAATCAATGTGTTGGAGGAGGTCTTGAGGAAGAGAGTATTCCAGAGTACGGATAGAGCGTTCGCCACTGTCGATGTGGACGAAAGTTTCGAAGTTAGTGTTGAGTAGGGTGTCTGCAGTCGACACTGGGACGGAGAATGACAACCAGTCGCCGAAAGCACCGCTCGTCTGAACATCAGAAACTCCATTCTCTTTCAACCACTCGGTGACAGCAGAAACGGTCTCGGGGGTGGGAGCAGCAAAGGCTTTCACCTGGAAACGATAATAGGTAAGCTTTGCAATAAATCTATTACAGGATGCAACACAAATACCTCGTCAAGACTTAAATGTTGCCCATACAACGCACTGCCGGGCGTGCTGACATCGTACAAAGCCTTTTCGAGGCCTACCAAGTCTTTTGCCTTGAGAGCAACTCGAAGATTGAGAGTGGTGTCGGCACTAGGCTTGCCAACGTTGGCGAACGCGGGCGGAGTCTCGCGCTGCTCGTGAACAGCCATCGCGCGACGGGTAGGGGTGCCCGCCACCAAAGTGGTGGCAAAAGCTGAGACGAAGACAGCGTAAGAGAGCAAGCGAACCATCTTGACCTTGCCAGGAGGACAATTTTTCTTGTTACATTTGGCCATCCTTTATACCTCGCCTCCTAGTACTGACAGCATGTAAGCGAACTCTTGGCAAGACTCTTCATTGCTTGCACATATGACTGAACACAAGGATTAGAAGAAGATAAGCAGAAATAGATGGACCAAGCCTTACGATCACACATGGTTGAAAGCCTACTGCAAGATCGAAAGTGGAAAATGTCATGAGAATCCTCGAAAATAAGATCTGCTGGACAAAGTCAAAAGTCAGCCGAGTTTATCATTTTCAGGTTCAGCATATGATAACCTGTTATACAGTTCTATATTGCAAGAGCCTGAGCAACACTTACGTCGCGTTCAGGACGTCCAGGACGGCTGAATTTTCCGTGATTTCACCCGTTCATGAAACAGCGAGCGGCGAAGTGTATAGAAATAGCCCAGGTGGTCATCGCATGAGTCATCTCACGAGCATGAGAACGCTTTTCCCCGGAGGAGAAAGAGGTGCCCTGTAAAGATGCTTGGCACTACTGGTACTGCAGGCAAAGCATGGATGCCTTCCATAAGAAATCGTTATTTAACATGGCGTTGTATTTCCTGTGATCTTCTGAGCCATGATCAAGAGATCCGAGACGGGGTGTAGTGCCTAGATCCGAAAAAGACTCGAACACAGCAGTTAAAGGACGCAGTTTATAAGAACTCACGTTATATTCCACTATCCAATTTACAGAAAGATAAGGCACCAGGAAGGGAACTGTTCAGACGATACGACATCGTCGATACGAGTTAGGCCTTCGAGGATAACAACCACCGGCCTTCTATAAGCTCTCTCCACTAGCCCGTTGAAACTTCAAGGAAGCCAGAGAAACTGGGGCCAAACGGGTGCACAAGTTGTAGGATCAGTGTATATCGCATTCCACATTCGAAGAAAATGGCGAAGTGGTGTATCGAATGAGGAAAATGCATAAGAGTCTAAGAGACCGCTTTGGAGAGGCTCGACGGCCGAACATACACTACTCTCACGAGTCCAAGCGGTACATGCATAGCCTGGGTCCAACTGATCTGCGCATGCCAGGCCTTGCAGTGACAAGTCACATAAGTGAACCATCGTCTCCTCAGTTGATAATCTGACCGCAACATGCACTTCGACATCGGATCTGGAATGGGGAAAGGTTGTTCCAATATATCCACAGTGCAATAGCGCACATAGTACATTTAACACATCAAATTTTCTTTCTTTCTCGATTTCATAGCCTATAGGACTTTCTTCGTGGTACGAATTACATTACATCTCATTCATTGTTTATTTCATCCATTGATATAAATGTGAGATACTATATATACCCGGTTCGTCCATTACTTCATAAAGCTCATTACAAACCAACAGCAGTAAGAAGGGCGGCAAAGTTTGGAGTGCCGAGACCGGTGACGGGATCCCCTTTAGTAGATGTGAGTATAGGCATCAGTAGAAGGTCAATATGTTACACTCACAGCCAGCACGTGCAGGGAATCCATTGGTGTTACAACCTGGGTTGTCACCAGAGGTGATATCGAAGAATGCCTGAGGGTTCTCGTACACGCTAGTAAAACGACAGGTTTAGCACGACGTATAACAACGATTCGTTAAGAAAGGACGTACAATGGGTTCAAGAATCCAAGAACTGGTTTTCCTGCAGCAATGAGACGGTCGTTGATCAAAGAGATGACACTGGCGAAGATGGGACTGGCGCATGAAGTTCCGTCGACCAAACCAGCTTCACCACCATCGACAATCTCGACGTTGACGCCCTGTGCAGCAACATCAGGGAACCCACGACCGGCAGCATTGAACTTTCCGGAGTTGGTGTTACCCAGTGCAGTAAGATAGGTAGAGACGGCCGAGGTCTGGAACGAAGGTTGGGCGAAGAAGCTGGAGAAACCACCGCTGCTGAAGCTAGCGGCAGTCTCAGCAACACCCTGGGTAGCGCCGACAGCGGTCACGAAGGGGCAAGAGCCAGGGAAAGCGGCGATGAAAGTTCTGCAGGATTGAGACTGGCCACCAGCAACACCACCGTCACCTACAATAGTGTATCTTAGTGCAAGTTGACAAAGAAAAATGGGACGGACGACTTACCGGAGGCAAAGAGAATGGACACTCCACGGGCGCCTAGAGTCATGTAGGTGTTGCAAACTCGGCTGCAAAATCACAAGGTCAAAGATGATATTCCGTCTAGTTGATAAATGTCATACGTAGCCAAGGTCGAGCCGAGATCAGGCTCAGAGAAGCCGTAGCTAGTGGTCAAGACCTATCAAGGGCATATGTTAACATTTTGTCATAAAAGCTTATAACAACTCACTTGGGGAGGGGCAGTCTGAGCATTCAAGAAGTTGATGATATCAATGAATCCATCGACTCCGTCTGAGTTATTGTCACCGACAGAAATGAAGAAGGTCGGCACGCCGGTAGCAACTCCGACAGTGTATTGAATGTCAAGGTTCTATATCAAGCAGCAGTGAGAAAGAAAAACTCTATCAATTTCACATCTATACTCACAGCTTCGATACCGGCGTCGTTCACGCCCTGAGTGTTCTCACCCCCATCAAGAGTTTCTACAGTGAAGGTAGTGGTGGACGGGATATCAGGTCGCAAGTTAACCAAGAAGGTTCGCAAATCGGCGGTCTACGTGCCATGAAATTAGCTCTACGGGTAACGGAATAGGCAGAGCCAATATCTATCCTACCTGAGCGAATTGATCGATAAAGCCAGAAACACCGAGGTGATTAGAAGACTGGGTGGCAGCGGTCGTGGGAATTCCATAGAGCGCCTGCAAGCAAGCAGGAGTAACAACAGAGTTACACGAGGAAGGTGCCGTGTTGGCTCTTGCTGTGACATTGGCAGATGGTACCGGCGCCGACATTACAGGCCTCGCTGTCATAGGCGGCGTGAATACGGTGGTTGGGTGCACCAAGTCAATGTGTTGTAGGAGGTCGGCCGGGAGAGAGTATGCCAAGGTACGAACAGATCGTTCGCCGCTTTCAACATGGACAAAAGTCTCGAAGTTGGCGTTGAGGAGAGAGTTGGCAGTTGACACTGGTGCAGTGAATTTTAGCCAGTCTCCGAAAGGTCCATCTGTCTGGACATCTGAGATGCCATTGGAATTCAGCCATTCGGTGACAGCGGAAACCGTCTCAGGAAGGGGAGCTGCAAAGTCTTTCACCTGCAAGCCAAGGTCAGTAAATACATGCGTGTCTTAGTGACGGGCAGCACTTACTTCGTCTGCAGTCAGATGCTGGCCATACAAAGCGCTACTCGGAGTGCTGACATCGAACAACGCCTTCTCAAGGCCTGGCATGTCCTTAGCTGTGAGCGCAACCCTAAGGTTGAGCATGGTGTCAGCGCTAGGAGCTCCGGCACTCGCGAAAGTGCTCGGAAGCTCGCGCTGTTCATGGACAGCCATAGCCCTACGAGTAGGGGTACCGGCTACCAAAGAGGAAGCGACGGTAGAGGCGAAGACAGCATAGGAAAGCAGGCGAACCATGATTCCAGACAGCGGATGTAAGCCCACCCGAGAGGACAAATTTCTTGGGTGTTCTTGGCACTTTTATAGAGGTTATCTACCATAGATTCGAGCCGGCGTTTTGCTATCAGAAACCAGGAGGATTAGAGGATGACGCTGGTGCACGAGGGCGAGACAGAGATAAGCAAGAATAGAAATACTATGCATCACACAAGCATATGAAGGAAACAATCTGTGCCGATCTGTGAATGTATTATACTGGCTCCACGAGGAGGCTTTTAGGTACTTCTAATGATATCGAGGCGCGCTGATCAAAGCGTCAAATCAGCCTAGACATTTACGGTCGATTTAAAGATCTTCTACTCACCACAGTATATCCAACGGGTCTGAATGTAAATGCTCAGCATAAAGAGGCGTATCATTCAAAGGCTGTATCATCGATAGATGAAAATAACCAACAATAGTTGACTACATGAGAAAGGAACCCAATGAGCGGGTTGACCTCTCACGCTTATGAGAACATCTCTGCTTTCACGGAAAAAGCAGATATCGGGTCAAGGCGGCTGTGAATCCTCGCATTGAAGTTGTGTAAGAGCATATATCGGGCACCGGAAAGCACTCTTCACCAGAAATAGCATGTAGCTCGCATTTCGGAACAGCAAGGTCCCAAATGAGAACCGGGCCCAACATTGGCCGCAAAAAGACAAGGTACTAGCCGCGACAGAATGACTAGGCAACCTTCTATGCACTGAAGAATGGGTCGGCTGAGCCCAGAATCAGCAAGCCTGAAATGTTTTGTCTTACCCGGCGCTTCTATTTGGTCGACTCTTGGATCCTCGTCAGCGACCGGAAAAAGCGCGTCTTGTTGACAAATCGCCTTTTCTGCAACTATCCAATCATAGCCTTTCAATGAGGATCGCGTGATGGTCGAAGCTGAAAAGAGCTGATCCACAGAGATATAACATACGCGTGCACTGTGCCTGACAAGAGAATCAAAGCATGTTACTGAGCAGACACGAATAGGCCACATGCAGTATTCTGGGAAGATATAAATAAGGAGCACGCGATTCGGTGTGAAAACGAAGGGCAAAGCCAAGCCCATTCTGCACATTGGTGAATGACATTCTTGATGCTCGTCATACAGATACACCCACGAGCATCACAGCTGGAGAGTAAAATTTCAAGGGTACACGGATAAGTATCGTTGCCGTCCTTGTATACGCGGAGCCGTGCTCTCCTGAGAACAAACGTTCAATTGCGCGCGTCATATAGAAGGTTGCAGGAGGCTTAACCTTATAGCCAAGATTCCTGCTATCTCTTGCCGTTGAATAAGCCCGTATCTTTCAATTCAGCTGATTGTTTAGGAAGTTCCAGATAGTGCTCGAACGCAAGACTGGAAGTTCGAAGTCAATCCATTCGGAGAATTTTGGAGGGCCAAGACAATATTCAGTTATAGACCGAAGCTCGACAAAGATAGAGCACCACGAGCTCAGGCCAGCCGGAAAGAGGTTATGTCTGAAGAGCTCTAAGATCGAATATTCAGAGAACTTCCGGTCATGAGGACATGCACATACCCGTCTATAACTTAAGCCAGCGCATCACGTTCTGCTGAAAATTTCACGCCGCCATAGTTAGTGAGAAAGAGACACGAGTAAGTGAACAGAGCAAGCTAGCACTCTCTTCAAAGCTTTTTCTGTGGGCAGTGTTTCGAAGTCAACAAGAGTTTCGGTTGGAAATTTGGAAAGCGGTATTTGCATTGTGGGAACAAACTGACTTATACGGACTCGATACACAAAATGCACGTGTTCTTGGCCAGCGATCGCGACGTGCTTTCTTAGTTTCTAGCCTCTAACTTTAAGCCTCTTGCCATCATCATGTCGGGAGATCAGTTTGGACAATATGCCGCTAGAAAGCAAGCAAGTCCATTCATCCTCAATAATCATGCCGTGTCTAGTGGATCAAGACGGCTGGAATCCTCGTCATCTCGACCAGCTTCATCTAATCGACCTGGGGGACCTCAATCGGGGCCTCGGGCTGTTCATCACTTGAGGATTACTAAGTCTGCTCGAAAGTATGATGAGAGACCTCCAGTATCATCTGCCACCATGGGGGACGATATGTCTCGTATACATGGACATGCAAGTCCAACAGGAGTCGGGACCTTTCGCAAATCATCTGCCTCTGTACCGGTAACTTGAACTTACGTAGAACGCTCATGATCTGAGTTTCTGACGCCAAGTTGCCTAGATATCAGGCCGGCAATCCAACTCTTTACCTTTCCACTATGTACATTCTCGCCATGGAGCTTTCGAAAGTGGTCAGTATTCTACGGAGGTTGCGGTAATTGACCTTTTTCACTTCTAATTCAGTCACGGCTAGGAAGTCTGCCACTCAATCACCATCTTACTTGCAACCCTCTCGCGGTAGTGATACCGCGAATCGTAGACGGACGCTTATGCTACCGACTCCCACAAACAAACCCCTCGTTACCAAATCTCGACCCTCTTTGGTGTCTTTATGGCGCTGGGAGGATGAACCGCGCCTGGCTGAAACTAAATCTATCAGGAAAGGCACTGCTGATAGCGCACCACGTAGTATGGACAGCGCCAGAAGAAGACAGACCATGTCGTCAACCTCAGGATGGGGCACGGCTTCGCGAGGTGCCTACAAGTCGACATCTACTAAAGACTTGGATCGCACTCGTTCCTATATAGGCAGTGGCTTCCGCCTTAGGATAGAGGGACATGAATCTAGTGATGATGATATGGAAATAGAGCAGCCATCTTTGAATCGTATGCTAGCTGAAACAAGAAGTGCCAGGAAAAGCCGTATATCGATTGACTCTAACTCTCGGTTGAAGGCCATGGAATTAGGCTCCAGCTCGGATGATGATCTTGGCGATAAAGACACGGACGGGCCTAGTATGCCCGAGGGCGCAAGCTCAGCGAGAAAGAAACAATTGTTTCTGGATGCTGATACGGAAGTTATTGAGCTAGACGAAGAGAGATCTACGTCGGAACCCGATATCGACGAGCTCCAGCCAGAGAGTGACTTGGATGAAGAGGACGATGATAATGACAATTTTCTTGGAGATTCTATCGTTCGAAAACGAGACCGAGATGCGAATGAAGTTCCTTCAGCCGCACTTTTGGACGCAATCAAGCCTTTCCTCCCTACACTCACTCGGCGACACCTGCCGTTTCTAATGCGAAATCTTCGCGTTGGTTTTCAAACACGATGCAGGACAAGCGGAATCATGACTGCTCCTATATTAAATGAGCAGGTAACACTTCAAGTCAAGTATCAGGGTGGGACTGGCAATAACAGCTTCACAATTACCTTTGACTCATGGCAATGTCCCATATGTCGATTGTTGGGAAGATTTGATACTAAACAGATGCTTGAAAAGCATCTGGAATGGGATCATTCCGAAGTCGACGTAATTTGGCTGAAAGTTGAAGATGAGCATTTGGTGGTAAGAGTTTGTATGAACTTCATTATAGTACATCTAAATGATCTTTGGCGCCAGTGGCGGCTAATACTTACGTTCCCCGAGAGGACCGTGCCAGATCCTGTGGATGAGCAATTACTCAGCCGTTTTGCCTATGCTAGCATTAGACCAGCTCCACAAGTAGTAGCGCATCCCACTAGAGTATCGCCTACTCTGTCGTTCTTGACTCTGCAAGATGAGGACGACGGTCGATCTGCACCTGGCTCCATAGGTACTACTCCGCCCATTTCCCGAGATCCTACACCGTTTCCGGCAAGACTTAAGCAGTATCGCTCACCATCTCCTACACCCCTCTCTTCTGTACCCGATACTTACAGAGGGCGATCGACTACAGCCAGAAGTATCAGTCGCCTCCCACCCCGAAATCGCGACCCGCGTGGAGTAACGCCTTCACCTCCAGACGACCCTCTTGGTCCAGCAGCACGACCACCCTATTTGCCTGCGGAATCTGAAGATGGTACAATTAAGATCCGTTACTCTTGCCGCCCAGGTGGTCCGAAACTGTATGATCTCCTTGGTATATTGCCTATGGACGAATTTGGTGTCCTTTCGTGGGCAGTGCTGGACAGAGAAGCTGAGATACTTGAAAGTGATGATGTTCGAGATGAGCATAAGGTCATGCATGCTCTTTGGGCGAGGTGGATTTTCTTGAACCGGTAAGCGAGGTTTGTTATTGCCCCTGGGCCGCTCTTCTTTACAAGGCTGGCACCAGCAAAGCGTTCATTGCAGATTTTTTTGACGGCACTATGGAGTTTGTCAACGCATATTGGAAGATGATCCATCGGGCAGCTGGATGGAGTGCTTTAAGATATTGGTTATTGGTAAATGATCAGCTCTTCACTTGTTTCTCGACTTATCGTTTCTCGAACAGATGCTTCTTGCAAACAGATATTTGACCGGCTCAGGGGTGGCACAGATCCTCAAGCACTACGAAACTCTCACAAAAATGGACTCTTGGTACGAGTAAGATTTTCTGCAGTCATTTCTGGGCGGGAAAGTGCCTCTTCAGTAGGAAAGAGTTTTGAAGCTCGCTATTACAAACTCGTATAGCGACGGGCGCAGCAGTATGAGCCCCCTTCCCTCTATCTTGTAGTTATTTTGGGTGTTACAATTCGAACTCTTCGATAGATAGGTCGAACAGAGCAATAAGACATCTTGTGTAAAGGAGTTCAGTGCCGGAGGGAGTTCCTCACTTCTACTGTGTAAGCCTGCCCTAAAGTTCTCACAGCCACAGCGGATAGGCCAGGACAAGGTCTTCCGAATCCTATTATCCTAAGCTTCATTATTCAGGTTCATGTTTTACCACTCATGTCACACGAAAACGATACACTGAATTTCGAGCTGCGCAACGCCTCAAGTGCCTCAAGTTATGGCGAATGTAGCTACGACTCTGCAGGAAAACATCTTTTTTCACTCTCAAACGCCCTGCAAGATGTAGTCGAGAACCAAACTCAAGATCTCCAAGTCACCCAGGCTTCGCCTTCCAACACTAATCCGGCGGTCTCTGATGAAGGCTTTGGACTTTCTTCGTCGAATTCTTCAATTGCAGATGCAATGCAACCCTTGACTCCAGCTTTTATATACCCTTCAGAAACGACATCAGCTCAGTCTGCTATCCTTCCTTTGCTATCCTTATCCTTTCCGTATCTTCAAGTGGACGCAGAACGACTCCCTTCTGGATTACTTCCACAAGAAATTTCTTCTTTCAGGCTCCCTGAGCACGAGAATCCATCGCTCAACGCTCAATCTTATCCTCTCGCCCAATCCGCACTGGAGTGCCCGCTAGAACCTCCCAGCAAACGCAGACGTCCAACCGTTGAACCTGTTCCTTCCTCCTTCGGTCCTGGTCCAGTTGTTTCTGAATTTCCGCTTACTTCTCCTGCTTTCTCCCTCTCCTTACCTCCACCTCGTATGAGTCGCTCAGAAAGAATTCAACATGCTCTCGATGTATTACGAGCAGGCCGAATCAGCCCTTTTGACCTTTTGTCGGAGCTTGTAGATGTCTCATCGACGACACGGACTGCACATTATCGATCGAAGTTGTATTCCCAAAAGAATCAGAAATTGGAGAAGCTGCTGGATTTGATTGTGGAAGATCCTTGTGGGAAGAGTAAGGTGGAAGATTGGGTTCACTCGCGCAGAATTGGCCAGGTAGACGGTGCATTTACTAGCGTTTTTCGCATGAGGCTGATCTCTTGTGTGATTCTAGATGGCAGAACGGGCCGCGGAAAACGACTCAAGCAAGGAGAATGCTCCTCCCGCCCTACAATATCCCATTCAACAAAAATATTATCGACCGTATTGATATTGCTGGACCCCTGTCAATTGGTTTGCGCTTATGGCACAGGAGCCAAGATCGATCTTCTACTCCCAGCTGGAAAACTATCAACATTCCTCAACTCTTGGTCGGCTTTTGGTCTTCGAAAGAAATACGATAATTTGGTGTTACTCGTATCGTGGTTTACGTCTGACTTTTCTTCCCCTATATCTTGGAGCATGTATCATTGATGTCCTTGTCTGTAGCTCGTTAATTGGTTTGTAATATGTATGCCACCAAGTTGAAACCGTGTCAAAGTTTTATAAGAACATCATGATCAACACATGCTCGTCCTGAGAGTAGCGTATGCACTAGAGACATAGAGTAGGTGGTCGCTCGAGGTCTGAGGTGGCACGTGTCGCTCTGTCGTGCCCGTGATGTACCGCTTTGACGTAAGCCTGAAAGTGGTATTTACTTCCCACATTCACAAATTTGGCTTCCTTCTAGCTACAGTAGACGGCGGCTTTTTTGTAAACCTCCCTTTGTTCATTAGAACGGCTAGGTAAGACTCTGTCCTTCAGCTAATAAGTATATCAGGCTGAGCTGTGAACTTGCAGCCTAATACAGTCTATTTTTGTGAAGGTTTAAGTTGCGGCATTGCGAGTGGGTTCAAGTGAGTGGCACGACTCTGTCAATAAGTACCTTCGTATGAGTTTCTCGGACGATGTTCTGAAATATTTGTCTGATTGACGTGTTTAATACCTTTAGAAATGGATGTTCGAGAAGAATCTGCCAGCACTACTACGATAGTGGTTGAGAACATCAAAGTCGAAGCTGAGCTTCATACGCTCAGCAATCAGGCCATAGATAATTCTCCTGTTCAGCCCGCCTTGAGACGCTCTCTTAGAAAGCGTCAGCTAGAGCTGGAAGAGTCTTCCGACCAAAAACTCGAAGTAAACATCGAGGAGGCACTTGTGACGACTGAGGCTACTAGTAGTGCCACTCGAGGTAGAAAGAAATCCTCGGGGCCAAGCAGGGAGAACTCGAGCTCTCCGAACAAGAAGCGGAAGCAAGGGTATGCGTCTCCGAAAAAGTACGCTCACTTGAAGCCCTTGAACGATCGCTTGCTTCCTGAATTGGATGGTACGTCTCCTCTTGAGGTTTACACATGGTCTATAAACGATATCAGTACATCTCATTTACTCCGTCTAGTGGTCTTCTGTGGGATAAAGTCAGTTCTACTTAGCCATCTGCACGCATACTACGGACTCATGAACATGGATATCAGTCCCGGAGAGGTTTCTGCCAAAATTGGATTTCACTTTGGGAACCCGACGAATAAATTTTGGAGATGTCTCCATGAGTCAGGCTTTACGCCGACCTTGCTCAAACCTCAAGAAGGGCCCTCTCTACCTGAGAGGTTCCGCCTTGGTCTGGTACGATGCGTGACACGAATTCCTATTCCCTTGCTCACCTTTCTATCTCAATTGTAGACTGATCTAGTCGAAAGACCAACAGCATCGGTAGGTCGAACCGCGTCTTCTAAGATGTCTCTGTATTAACGATTACACTTGATCTACCAACAGTCTTGTGAATTATCTGATGCCGAAAAGGCAGCCGCAGTACCCGGATTTCTTGCCAAGATACACAGAAGCCGACCTCGTATTCTATGTTTTTTAGGGTTAGAGATCTCGAGAATCGTTACGGCCAAGGCCTGTGATCTCCCCACATCCAAATGCAGTAAAATACCTGCAGGGTTGTTACCCTTTAAATTGGTGTATTCAGATACTCTCAGTGATAGAGGTACGTGCTCGTGAATTCAAACAATCTCTCAAGCCTGTCTTTAGCTTAACCTACAGACTCTTCAACGGCGGTCCGTGAAACGTTATTTTTTGCATCACCGAGTCCTTCTGGTCTCAATGCGGGTTATGGGGTCCGTGTCTTCTCTTTGAAATCTTGTTCACAGTACTGAGAGGTACCTCAACTCTAGAAGGACAAAATGGTCAAAGTTTTCTCTGAGGTGAAAGACCTGCTGAAGCAAGTGAAAGAAGGTACATATGACAGCTCGACAATCAAGCCAATCTCGTTATTGTCGGTCGATGAGATTACCCCAGAGTCTGGGCAGAGTGGTGAAGCCATCTAGTTATGGAATTTCAGTGCTTCAGCACTTGGACCCGAGCCGGTCAATATACCTACCTACCTACCTACCATGAGCTTTAGTGCTTGCTTAGCCCGATATCAACGCCGCAGTGTACACCCTCAGTACTCAGTGCTAAAATCGCCTTCGCCATCTCTGTTTTTTCTGATGCTACAATACATGATCTATCCCTGCTATCATGCTCAAGTCAAATGCCATTACAGACTACCTAATACGGATTATCAGATATATTGTGAATACGAGAGAAATGAATGCAATATACTAAATCTACTACCGAAAATGAGCAATGCTAATGCTGAGTAATTGTCATCGTCAACTCATCAACTGTCCATCTAAAGACACACTAGTGATAACGCTTATCCATAATTAAGGCTTCCGCCAGAAGGTTCATTCAAATGGGCAGGTTTCGAGCCTAGAACATTGACGCCAGCTTGTTGCAATCCTTGAGGTAGCAAAGGTCTGGGAGGAAGGTTCGGTGGTCGTGCTAGGTTGTTGTTCCTCGGCGGTGGCGGTTCCCACCTATCACCCCGAGGCCCATTGTTTCGGTGATTGTAAGGTCCACCTGGACCCGTTGGAGGCGGACCACGCCCACCGAAATGGGGTGGCCCACCAGGTCCAAGGCCAGGTCCGGGATTTGGGGGAAATGCGTTACCAGAAAAGTGCATTGGACCATGAGAACCATGAGAACCATGAGGTCCATGAGGAGGAGGATAGCCTGGAGCCATGTTGGGTGGCGGCCCTTGATTCATGTTGGGTGGAGGACCTTGATTGTAATGATGGGGAGGCTTGTTGCCATGGTTGTTTCGTCCAAAACGCATGACAGGAGGAGGAAGGTTTCGATATTGAGGCTCGTGCCGAGGAGCGGGGGGAACGGCGGGTCGATGGTTCATTGCGCGCTGATTTCTTTTGTCGAGCTCGTGAGATGCCTCGTATGAGGGAAGACTGAGATAATTTGTCAGTAGTGGTGTCAGAGAGCTAACGCTTGAGACACAAACGTTTTGGGATCTGCTGGTAACGGATCTGACCAGAAATAATCATGATCTAGCGCCTGTGAAGCAGTAATACGATCTCTCGGATTACAAATCAAGAGCTTGTCTAGCAAGTCAGCAGTCTCAGGTCCGACACTGCAGAAGAGTGAAGAAAAAAAAGGCGAAGTAGAGAAAGATAATGTTCCACATCAGGTTAGCCATATAGGCTATACGAGTGCACATTCACTGACCTCTCATACATCTGCTTCACTTTCCTAGAATATGTTGTGAACCGCTTGACGCCCTCACAGCCAGGTAGCGCGTCATAGTTGGGCCACGTATGCTGATTTGGGGTGCCACAAAGTTGCCAGATTTTCTCCAGCTGATCGAGATCGGAAGTACCAACGAGAATTGGTCGACGGTTGAACATTTCTCCAAAGACACAACTGAACAAGAATGAGTCAAGGTGCTGGAGGAGGCGAAAGAAAACTTTACCCAATCCCCCAGATGTCGACTTCACCTCCGTAATTCCTAGCACCCAGCAACAGCTCAGGCGGTCGGTACCATCTGGTGACCACACAGTTCGTATACTTGCGTTCGCTCCTTTCCTTGGAGTCGAAAGCACGAGCCAGACCAAAGTCGGCGATGCGAAGAGAGCCAGCGTTATTTATGAGCAGGTTCGCAGCTTTCATGTCACGATGTAGTATGTTGTTCTGGATTAACAAGGAAAAGTTGGTAAGTGTAGAGGACGCCGCAGGAATTCTGAACATACCCGGTGCATATACTCTGTACCTTCCAACAATTGCTTCATATACAGCTTTACATGACTCGGCTGCAGCTTGACTCTTTCGTTTTCCAAAAGACCAGCCAGATCATGGTCCATATAAGGAAAGACCATATACACCGACATGGGATCATTCTCGTTGCCTGAACATATTTAAGAACCTGGATACTAGGGGCAAAAAGGTAACAGAAAACACTCACTGCGAACAATAAACATGTCCAAAATCTCTATGATACACGGATGATTCAACGCCTTGAGAATTTTTATTTCACGCAAGGCAGTCACAGGCATGCCCTCTTTTTCATTATGCATTAATATACGCTTGAGCGCAACAGCTTTGCCGGTAGACTTCTGTATTGCCTTGTGCACCTCACTAATAAGCCGAGCGAGATGAGAACAGGTAGGCGCGATTATGAGCACGAATTAAAGAAACATACCCGAAAGTTCCCTCGCCCAGTTTGGTAGTAACTTGATAATCAGCCTTCATACCGCATCCCTCAAAGACACGCCCATATGCCTTCTCCTCCTCCTTCCTCGAACGCCGCACCACAGGTCCACGTTTACGTGCAATTTGTATGTGCGAAGGGGGTTCTATATGTGGGGGTTCTTTTCGACTCTCTTTGGGGCCGAGGCGCATAGAGGGAGGAGAGTGTACATCTTTGGGAGCACGGGGTCGAGGCGGGAGCGCTTGGGCGGAAGGATGTGGGAGAGGATTTTTCAGACGTGTGTCAGGTGGAGGAGCGGGAGGAGGTGGGGTATTCGGTGGAGGTGGTGCACCGTTGGGTTCTGGATCACGTGGAGGGGGTGGTGGTGGTGGGGAGGGTAAAGGTGGCGTCCTTGCACGGTCAAAAGTGGGAGGAGAGAATTGAGGCTCAGGTGGTGGCGGCGTTATTGGCCGATTGCCCCATCCTCGATTGCCTCTAGACTGGGGTGGAGAGAGGGGTCTGTACCGATCATACCCACCGTCATCATGGTAGTCGTCTCTCCGTGTCCATTCTCGGTCATCGCCACGACGGTGAGCATAAGGTTGTGGTCGATAGTAGCGGTCATCGTATGATAAATGGTACCGGTCACCTTCTTCATCCCTGTACCTTCTGTCTCCGTCTCGGCTTCTATCCCTTCCCCTGCGTCTGTAAGAGTCATATTCCCAATCTCTAGATCTGTCCAAGTCATGATGTCTGTGAGGGGGGCTAAAGGTAGTTTGTGGCCGCGGTGGTAACCGGTGTAAAGTGGACGTCGTTGGAGATGGGGGTGAACGAGAACGCGAGCGCGAACGCTGCCGGTCATAACGATGCTTGGAAGACGAGCTTTCACCCGGTTCCCAATGGTCCCCTCCTCTTTGCCCACCTCGAAACTTGTTTTTCCGCTTTATATCAGTGTCACGAAATCGTTTCTCATCCTCTGGTGGTCGCTCATATACGCCTGGGCCAGGAGACAGCACAGCACTGGTAGGCAGCGGAGCAGCCTTGGCCAGTTCATCGGCATTCCCTTTCTTCTTGAAAGGAAAGGCGACTTTCTTTTTCGGTTTTGATAGTGGAGAGGCAGGTGGAGGAGGAAGCTGGCTCTGGCTCTGGCTTAATTGAGATGACGGTGCAGCATCGTCTACTTCACCCTCTTCTGGGGTCGACGGCGCAACACGTTTGGCAGGTCGCTCAGAATCAGGAGAATTTGAAGCTCGTCGTTTAGGCAATGATGAAGGCGAAGAAACCATAAGCTGTTCGACGTCGTGGTCGCTCAAGATGAAGTGAGAGGAGCTTATGTAAGCTAACTTGACTGCGATTTCTCGGAGCAAAGATCGTTCAAACTTCAGACTATTCCTTTCGTAGCCTCATAGGCTCCTCAAGTGGAATTGATACTTCCAATACAAACAAATTTGTTTACTATTGGAAAAAGGATGTTTTCATTTGAACGTTGGCACGGGTACTCACTCGAATTATAGCTATTATCATCTATGTAGTCTGTTACAGGCCTTGAAGCAATTCTAAAGCCCTTGATGCACATCCCCAGGACGACTGGAATCCGTTTGCACCTTGACTGCCAGCAAATCACATCAGACCTATCAAACTAATACAAGGAATAGGGAAAATGGCCCACCCGTAGCTGAATACAACTGGTATCTTCTTTTCCGCGCTAGGTCCAACGTCCATCATCTCCACCTCCAACCTAATGCCCCCTTCTCTCCCTGGCCGCAGTCCGACACATTCCTCGATAATAAGAGAGCGCAAGTCTTCTACTGTAGGCTCACGAGTAGCACGGACCTCAGGCGAGGCGAGTTCGGGATATAGCTTGAGTGCTCGCTCAAGGATCTGTTGCGTGATCTCTGGTCGAGGTTTTGAATACCTGTGACGCTGTCAAGTCACATTTCTTCCGATAAACACGAAATACCGTACCAATCGTTCGGGTGGAAAGTACCGCCAACAACCACCTACCAGTCAATCAGTCATCCGCAGCGTAACCAAGACCATTTATGAAATCTCAAAGACATTCAACTCACATCGCCACCCCGCCTCGGAATGATATACGTAGGATCCCCATCTCCGGAATTAAGAACCGGCATTTCGGTGGCCCAAGGCGCTCTTAAAAGCACGGTCTGTCCCCGGATAGCATACACCTTCTTATCCTCGATACCGCCCAAGAAACGCGCTCCCAAGCCAGCGCATACCACGACCGCGTAAGGCGGGAATGCCTTGGTGCCACTACTGAACAGACCCACTCCACCTTCCAAGACCTGCTGGATATGCGTGATTGACCCCCGATGGATGGCTCCACCACTCCCAAGGAAACGTGTAAGGAGATAATTGAGATACACAGGAAGATCAATCGTGATGGAAGTAAATGATACGCCATCTACGCTCCCAGGAATGAGCACTTCCTGTGTCAGGTATTTGAACTGACAATGACAGCGCATATTAGTTCCAGTCCGGGTCAGGACAGGAAGAAAAGGCATACATCCGGCAAGCCCTCACATGGGTGGGGTCTTTCAAGCTTGTTGACGGAGTACGTCGTATCTGTGCATCGGAGGAAGCAGCCTTGGGAAGGGCTGTTCGGACTTGACATCTCCCACATGACATCAAAAGTCTCTCTTTCAGCCTCTGTTAAAGCAAAGCCCAAAACGTGTTCAGTGAGATTTTGAACTATTATCAGCTAATAGGAACACACTCTGTAGCTTTTGATCGGCTGTGACGATTACTTGGGCACCCTATTTAACATAAACGTTGAGTTCAGAAAGATCGTACCAAGCGACTTTCCATGTATCGTTCAGAAGACTTACAGCCCAAAAGCTGGTGTACTTGATAGTCTTTGGATCGTTCGGGAACGTCTCAGCGATGATCGTTACACGATAATCACCTTGCTCCTGAATCTTCAATGCGGTGGTCAAACCGACAACACCTATCCAACGAAATTGAAACCGACGAACTGAAGCAAATACTCTGGGACTCACCTGCACCAAGGACGATAACCTGTTTCTTGTTCTCAACCGAGCCAGACATCTTCAAAGTGTAGAGCTGATTACTATCTGGGCCAGACTTATAGCACTGCGCCTATTTATTCAAATTCAATAGACTCAGGAGAACTGGCTTATAATCACGGTCCATCGAAGATTCGAAGTTGAAGATAAGATAGAAAGGGCCAGGAAAAGGCTTGCCTAGTGCCTGCCGAGCGGTCCGACCCGTGAGCGTTCCTCACGTGGCAAACACTATAGGTAACAGCCACTTACAGCCTTACATCCAACATGCCCTATATACCAGGCTTAGAAGACGACTTACACGAGATTCTATCTGGCGGTGACGCGTCGAATTGGTTACCCTACAAGAGTATCAAGCTCTACACCAACGCTTTTATCGTGCAAAACAAAAAGGTAGCAAGTTCCAACTCGGCCGTACTCAGGCTGGCAGCATCAGTGAATTGAATGGCTCACTGGCAGACATGACAGATTCTTCTAGGCTTTAAGAAGCGAGGACTCGGAGTGAACAAGTACAAAAATCTACTTCCTTGACTTTTCTTCACGTCTAGAACTCATGGTGGTATCCCTAATACAGGTACAATGGTTTCGGTAAGTAGACCGCGTCGCGTCTAAAACTCGCGCTGGCACATCACGAACACCTCTACATCCTCATCTTCTAGGGGGAAAGGTTGAACCACAAGAAACATCCATAGAAGCAGCTGCGAGAGAACTCAAAGTAAGTAAGAAAATTCCTATTCAGCGTGACATGATAGTAAACCTCCTAAATTTGTTATGTAGGAAGAAGCAGGTATCGAAGCAAACTTGCGACACGCCGGAGTCCTCTTCTTCCTGAGCGAAGAAACAGATGTAGCTGCCCACATTGACATATACCAAGGAAGTGACTTTACAGGCTCTATCACCGAGTAAGTTGTACATCGCGTCCCCAAGTCATATCATCCTCCACGCTACTAGGCTCTCAAAGCTCATACCCATCCTCCACAGATCAGACGAAATGCGACCACAGTGGTTTAACATAGGGACTACTGAGGGCCATGAATCTGACACTCAAGATTCCCTGGACCTACCTGCAATTCCCTATGATCAGATGTGGGAAACAGATCGATACTGGATGCCTCTGCTTTTGTCAGGCACGCCTTTCCGTGGCCGATCTGATTTTCGAATACAGAATGGCAAACTGCTGCCTAGCAAGTGGTGGTTCGGAGGTCTGAAAAAAGACTCTTCATAGGGTGAAAGATGAGATGAGCCTAATCTTGCATTTGGTGGTACTAGTTGTCAGTGGCAGCTAGACTGGCCACCAGATAAGTGGGAGTGAGTAAGGGGAAATCCATTGACAGCTAAAAGTCCTTGGCCTCCCGGTTCAGCTTCTGTCAGACGCCTGCCGTTTACCTGCCTGTACATAATCCATGTACATAAGCCATTTGCCCGTATTCCAAAGATTTCACACAGGTTGCAACTCATAGCGTGATTGTTAGCCAAATCACAGTGGCAAGTCATCTGGCAGTCAACGTTCAACGATGAGGCGCCTGCTAGACTTCGTCGTCTAGGCTCTGCTTCTAGTATCAACCAGCGTCTTCTGGTTCCATTGTCCACTTATTGCACACAACAGTACTGTTGGCTCGCTTTCGTGTACTAGGCTGACGTTATCATAATCATACTTGTCTTCTTACTGGCACGAATGACACCTTTAAATTCAAATAAAACCTCATGATCTACTAGCATGTTGCCTTCATTGAGAGGGCACATATACATATATATATATATATTCCTTGAGTTCCGAAGATTGGCTCATTACAAGGTGTAATTAGATGGAATACAAACTCTAATGATACAAAAAGTAACCTGTTCTTTTGGCAGAAGTCGATCACAGCCTTCATTCGGTGGTCAGGCTGGAGTTCGGGGAATGTTTGGCTTGGGAAGGAGAAAGAAGAGCCGGCTGAGAGCCAGTACTGTCTGTACCATTAAGCCGCGCATTCACAAAGTCCCTATGAATGTCGGCCTTTTTAGATGCAAATAACAGTTGGATGTAGGGATCCGCGACAGAGCTGTTAGATCCATCTACAAAGTCTCCAAAGTTGATGAGGATATAAGTGTTTCGCACTGCATTGATTGAGACGCCTTAGATTCGTTTGAAGAAAAAAGTATAGAGACGTACGGAAAGCCATTCCCAAGATAGCATCGAAAGCACCGTAGTTAGGGCCGCTCACGACATTGGCTGCAGTCTGCTGGAACTGAAATTCACACAAAAGCTCTCAATATAATGCGCACATAAGGACAGATAAGCACTCACAGCAGCAAAACAAATTTCTGTACCATTTGAATCCTTGGACCCTGTATCCCTCGTGAGATCCAAAGATGAGATAGGATACTCAACCCCGGAGAACACGAAGGAAACATTGAGTTCGTAACTGCATGGGACGCGCCAAAAGTTTGTCAACCCATCGGTATCTGATGATAGGTTAGAACCATTCTGAATGAATTCAGCACCCGGAACTCGGCCGTAGATCGCATCTACAACGTCCTTTGGAAGCTACAGCAAGGTCCATTAGTACAAAATGACGAGTCCAACGTAACAAAATATACTTGCTTGGGGATAGGTATAACCACTGTCGAAGATGACGTGGAATTGATCTTTAGCCCCAGCGGTAGCGTTTGGAATGGCCGTTGTCGTATTGATCTTCTGACCATCAGGTCCAATGATACCATTCGCATCCAACAATGTCTCCCAATGTTGAGCGCCGTACTGGTCAACAAGAACAGGGAGTTTCGTGGACTCAGTTATATTTTCCAACCCGGGAATGACTTCGCCAATCGTGAGCTGGCCTGGCCACTGCTCGACCAATGGCGCACCGGGGCTCTCTGAAGAGTTTCGGGATAGAAGGAAGGAAATATAGTTGGGGGTACTGGAGTTTTGTTTGAAGATACGATCCAATGGCGGGTCGCCAGAGCTAGTAGTGCCATTAAGCTTGTTCCGGATGCTTGATGCGTTATTGGGGCCCAGACCAAGGACACCGTCAGTGTTCTCATTCTCCGCTTTCTCTACAAGGACTAGAGTAAAAGCTCGGAAGTGTATTCCTCATGTGCGGCAAAGTGGCACGTACTATAAGCTTGATCTTGAACGGTGAAAGAGTCAAAGCCTGGGATTGCGGTATTGATGTAACCTGGGATATAGAAATTGAATCTTTGGACTCGCAAGATGTACTAAACGAGCTGATAACTCACCTTCAGCATCACCTATCGCGTAAGTAGCACTTAACTGGATGCTCAGATTTTTAGTCCCAGGAACGTCGCCTTGGACCCATAAGTCGGTGCTGTGTCAATCGGCATTCAGTCAGGCAGGATAGTCGAGATGAAGCGCACTCTTACCTGCCGGTATCTATTTCAACTGTGAAATTTTTGCCTCCGAGTGTTATGTTACAGAAGTAAGAAATATCGTTGCTATTCTCCAGTGCAACACTCCCATTTCCAAACACTTGATCGCTAGCGGCTCGGCGCGGATGCTGGTAGCGTGGTCCAGTAGATGCACTCCTTGGAGTACCAACAACAGGAATTGAGATAGCTACCACGGAGGAACCGAGAGACAAAGCACAAGTAGGAAGCAAAGAGCCAGCTACTTTCATCTTGGTAAGATAAAACCAGGTAAAACCGTCGAGTTGATTGCGCTTTCGTAGCTCTTTAATTCGTCGCAGGTTCCGTCTGCCACGGCGGATGATTCGATAGAAGGTTTGAACATAGCATGTCTGTTTACTTGTATGTCGGTTTATTTCACGTCGAAGATGGACAGCAAGTGTAAGATGGAGTACATTATGGAGCCATTGGAGGTGATATGATCCACTCGTACACGATGAGAGTCCACGGAAGTGAACAATACCGGTCTAGTGCTGTGGTGGTTGTAATTCAACTTGGGAGTAATATGTCAAGTTGTGCGCGTCCAAGAAGTTCAAGTTAGAACAGGATTTGCTGGGTTTCCTTGATGTTTGTTGAGAATTGAATGTTGAATTATTACTCCACGATTAGTGGCAAGTCGAACATCACGGAGAGTGAGGGAACTGTGTTCTGGTCGGTAATGCTGTAGACGCTATCCCAGCTTGGAGTCGCAGTATGGAATTCTAAGTGGTCCGCGCAACTCTCACGGTAGGCCTTGGCACGAACGGACCCATCCTTAGATGGGTTGGCTCATTTATGGACTATGTCTCTGCGCCTTCTTCGCTTTACTATTTATCTACATCCGCATTAACGACCGAGCTTTGGCAAGCATACCAAGTCGTGCTTTAGCGTTCTCACCTAAACGGTGCACCCCCGAGGACGTTCTAGCTACTGACAAACGTTTACGGTCACAGAAACCCATTAATATTGATGACCAGATACCCTCTAAGACTGGACGGAGGTATATTGTTATTGGCGGAGTGAGCAGTTTCGTCTTCTGTTCCGTTTCAGAAACTGATCAGGGACAGGCAGGTTTTCTAGGAGGATGGATCGTCGTTCTTTTACTCCAACGCGGAGAAGACCCAAAGAACATCAGAGTACTCGACATTCGTCTCCCAACGCGCCATGATCTCAAGCACGGCATAGGGAAAGACGTCGATTACATGAAAGTCGATATGTCTGATGCCCAGGCTGTTCAAGAAGCATTCGAAGCACCTTGGCCGAACGACTCAACCGCTCCAATTACTATATTCCACACCGCTGCAAATATCCGTTTCTACGAACGACACATCTCCCTCGTTCCCAATTCCTCCAACGTCAACGTCGTCGGAACACAAAACATCCTAAATTCCGCTCGTTCTATCGGGGCTTCCACTATGGTGTATACTTCTTCTGGGTCAGTCGGAGTACGAAGTACCCATTTCTTCCTCTGGCCATGGCAGAAAGAGCCAGAATACTTTGTTCAGCTTATAAACGATGACGACAACCTTATCCCGAAACGACACGAACATTTCTTCTCAAACTACGCGTACACTAAATTCCAAGCGGAGAAGCTCGTTCGTGCGGCAGACAAGACACCCTTACCCTCGGGTGGAGGTGTGCTTCGTACGGGGTGTATACGTCCCGGGAACGGCGTTTTTGGTCCTGGCGGTGACATGTTATGCGGAGCTTACCTTGTTCGTCAGACGAATCCTACATGGATATCTAATATCGTTTCGCATTTCGTATACGTCGAGAATTGCGCGCTTGCTCACCTGTGTTACGAGCGAAGACTCATTGACCTTGCCGAGGGAGGTAACAACCCTGACATCGGTGGACAGGCATTCACCATTGCAGACCCTGGCCCTCCACCTACTTACGGTGACGTGTACACCATCCTCGAGACACTTTCAGCCGGAGAAACTTTCTTTCCTGAATTATCCCCCACGGGAATGCTCATCGTTGCATACCTCATAGAGTTTTACTACCTAACTCGCCATTTCCTCATCTCTTCGCGATTTGGATTCCCACTTGCGAAACTCATCCCTCCGGTAAACGGTGACCTCGTAAACCTCCAACCCTCATTATACAACCTAACCATGGTCCATCTCATATTCGACGACTCAAGGGCGCGTTTACCACCAGAGAAGGGCGGGTTGGGGTATCGGGGTGCATGGACGACGTTGGAAGGGTTACACAAGACCTACGAGGAGCATAAGAAAGGTGTCAACCGCTCGGAACAGAGATCTGATGTTGCTGGTGTTAGTTTTGGTTTTGGGCTCGTTCGAGCTCAGAGGGGAGTGGGGAAAGTGGGTGAGAAGGTTAAGGAAGAGATTGGGGTTGATCCTGTTAAAGCTCTGGGTTCTCTTCACGAAGCACCTCATACTACAACCTAGTAAAGAATGTTGCTAGTGCCATGTATTGAATGTAGGGTTTATCTCAGATTATACCCATCCACCCACTTCTGTCAATAGTCATGAGAGCACGGCATAAGCATACACCTGCTATGTCGGGATCCTCAGACCACCAAAAGCAGAGTGACGATTTCTATAAAATTGTATTTGCAGCACTATAATCGCGAATAAATACTATGACATAAATTAGTGCAGCCACAACGAAGATAAGTACACTCCAGCAAGATCATATGTATACTCGACCATGGAACCTCCCGGCAAACACGTTACGTTCTCCGCAACGTACTCCAGATCCCCAAGAGGGTACCGTGACCACCCATACCCAAATAGCTCAGGCTGCATATACCAAATCCCATCAGACACCTCTACCTCGGAGTCAAAATATCCAAACCAAACCCAGCCTAACCTCACGCCCCACCACGCGTCCTCGACCTCGACCCAGACCTCTGCAAACTTGAAATGCCTCTCCCAGGCTCAAAAGGTCTCGCACGACTCGAAAGCGTAGACCCACCCGCGGGCGTCGATGTCGATGTCGGTGCAAAACCTCCACCTCCACCCATACCCACACCAGGCGAAGGAGAAGACGTCTTCGACGAAGTCGAACTCGTCATTGACTCGGATGACTCTACGACAT
>RCHF01004277.1:0-15897 GCA_003987895.1 Neonothopanus nambi | reverse complement strand
AATTCCAAAAAAAAAAAAATGTTCAGAGTGAAAAAATGAAAAAAGGAGCCTCTTTGCGGAGAGGGCGCATTCCAATGAGGTTCCAACCGGTCCGGCCAAAGAAAGAGAATGGGATGGATCTCTGCCGAAGTCCTCGATAACGGAACATTATGTATACCAATTAGAGTAGTTTTGATTTTTAGCTAGTGATTCCTGTAAATTCGTTACTCGATTACTTCTCTTTGAAAAAAAATCCAACATACACATATGATGAGAGTATAACGATACAAGAATTGATCAACCTCTCCGCTTTTCCAAGCTCGGCTTGCGGCTCCCGCCAAGCAGCTCGTGGCCAACAGGCAAAGGAAACGCCGACAGAACCTTGCTCTCCTCCCCGTCCATCCTCCAAATATTCGCCAAGTTCAACGTCAACGAATCACCACTCGTATTTCTCGAGCGAGAAGTCACTGACGTGCGAGAAGGCGACACACACGAATCATCATACTCATCAAACGACAAATCCGCAGACGAAGTCGAAGTCGGAGACAGAGCAGGGGACTGAACAATGTCTTGCAAGAAGGACGGCAAAAGCGGCGCTGGGGCATGTAGCTGCTGCTCGAGGTTAAATTGGTGGAGTAGTTGCTGCTGAGAAGGAGAGGGAGTAGAATACAGTGGAGGCGAAGGTTGACGATGTCCAGAAGTCTGGTAAATCGGGCGGCCAGCCGCGTACTGAGCGCCCAACTCAAAATGAGACTGCGAACGATGAACAGAAGGCAGGCCTCTCGGTTGAGGTGGAGATACATCGATGAACGGGCGGCGAGGGTGAGGCGGGGTGACCGAGTGCGAACGCATGACCTGAGAACGGATTGACGGCGCTGGTGGAGGCGCCGAGAGTTGAGTCTGCGTGAGGACCGAAGTCAAAAGCGCGATACGCTCAGCCTGAACTGCCGCCGAAATCGAGTCACCATTGCCTTCCGCATCTACGCATCTGTCAATATCTCGAACACCATACGCTTATTGACATAACTTACAGGGTAGACAAGTTTGACAGACCTTGCGCCTTCTCCAATTGAGATAATTACATTTTTTACAAATCCAGTCTCCCGGTTGCTGTAATACGAACCGTGATTAATTATCACAAGCAAAGGCAAAGTCTGATAAGACACATACATGAGCAATCGGACCGCGGTTACCGGTGTTCAGGATGGGCGGCTGCTGAAATGTAACGATTTGTTAGGACAGCGTGCGAGGGAGAGCAGTAAAAAACTTACAGGAACACCGACAAGGTTTCCAGGTCGTATTTGACCTTGCTCCGGGAACGGTTCATTGTCAGGCCAGTACATGATACAAGGGGAGAGAGGATCGCTGGAGATGTTTTGAACACGACCACCGATAGCAAAAGCGCGACCAGAGGGTGTGAGGAGCGGATGGCCATTTTTAGTTTGTTGAAGGACAGGGGAGGGGGATTGTGGCGTCGACGAGTACATGGCGGGCGGTTTTGGAGAGATGGTGGGGAAAGTCTGGCTATTGGGGGAAGAAGCGAAACGCGGCGAGGGGGGTGGGCGAGTAGAAGGCGCCTGAGGGGACTGGTTGTTGGGACCACGAGAGCAGCCACAACCGATGCAAGCCAAGTTCCGCCTGTGAAGAACCATGCAAGGGAAGTCGTTAGTTAGCATGGTGGTGAAAGAAAGGAAAACGACTAGGCTCGCGCGTCCTTTTAAAAGCGGCACACTGCGGAGCTAAAGAAAAAAGAAGATTCGAAAAATGTGACCTTACCCAAAGTTATGCGCGGCACACTTCGGAGAGCTGCATCTGTGGAAAAAAAATATCGATGAGAAAACAGAGTCATCGGCAGAACATATCAAAGCAGAAATCTTGATCTCGAGTCGATCATTTGAATATGCAAAGGTGTAGGTCCGATTTGGAAATCGAAAGCATCGATGTTGCCTTGAAACAAGATACTCACAGCCAATCACCGAGCCTGAAATTGGAGCGAGGGTTGGGAGGGTTTGAGGAAATAGAAAAAGCAGTTCTCGGCGACTCTGACTTGGGAGGGGAAGAAAGATGAATCATTTGGGGGCGATCTAGTAGAATCTGGACATCGAAGAAATATATACTCAGACGGGAACGTGTAATATCGATACGTAACTTACCGTGTCAGTTAGCTGGAAGCGCCTAAGCTTATTAAATGGCTCGAGGTCAGCTTCGAGTGCAGGCGCGAGAGAGAGATCGAGGGAGGTGGTGGCAAGCATGGTACAGGCCTGTATTATGGGAAAAACAACATAAGAGAGATGAAAAATACTACGGGCGGGTCAGGCACGAATGGAGCACCCTCGCGTTTACGTCACGTGGCGCGCGTTGGCGGGTAAGCGATGCGGCGCATCTCTCACCTCTTGATGTGTCTTGAAGACTGCCCATACGACGAAAGGCAGAGCATCCTCGCGTAAGGTCCACAGGGACTGCGGGATCGGGAGAGTACTCTGCGGGAGGTCGGTCATTCATGGCCAAAAGAAAACAGAAGCATAACATACGGAATACGAAAGAAAAAGGGAAGACAGATATCCCTGGGGATTGGTCGGCAAATTGCACAGCTGTTGCCAAAAGGTAAAATTAGATGATCATGAAAGGTGGTATGTATGGAGCCTTACTCGGACGACTCTGGAGCGGGTGGCGAGGAAAGCGTCTACAGGAGACACGACGTCTCTGAGAGAGAGCATGGGGGAATCTGGTGGAGTTGGAAGCATTGCAGCGGATATTTGAGCAGAACGCATGCTAATTAAAATGATGGGAGATCGTCGTGTAGAGTAGAAGAGGCTGCTAGCTAGCAGGAAGAGGAGAGCAAGAAAGCGTATTTAGAGCACATTTATAGGAAATTACGTTCTCTTCACTGTCTTTCTGTCTGTCTCTTGTGTGAATCTACGGTACCGTGCCTTGTTACAGTCACCCAAGTGTCACTGTTTCACCTTCGACGTCTATCTTGCTTCACCTCGCTTCTACCGTTTCCCTTCTTTTAACTCAAATTGCCAATTATCATTCCTTATACATATCAATACATACTCCGTTTTACTATTAGTTCATGTGTGCCGACGTCTTGCGGTATTACAACTTCTGTTACAACGAGCTTCCTTCATTTCCGTGTAATTCGAATTTTTATGCCCCTTCTCAACGTTCACGACACTCTACTTATCCCCAAGCAACGCTGCGTCACCAGTATGTGTCCCCGCCTCGCTTACAACCAATAAGCGAACTCCTCGTAGCGGGACGCCTCTAGTGCCGGCCTCCAGGGGTGGCGACTGAACTTTTAGGACAGATTTGGAGATCCAACTACTCAAATTAGCATAAAAATGGCCGAGAATCCGAAGTAATTGTCAGCACATACCTCCAAATATGGAAGCTCTTGGGCTCCGGCGCCGGAGAAACTCCGTCAGTTCTTCGAATTTTGACAAATCCTCTGGCAACAGGAATGCTTAGTAATAGCCGTTGTCCAAAAGTAGAGGCCGGCACCATATGTATGTACATTGTACATACATGAGCCTCAGAGTCGGCCGTCCGTCCAATGTCCACATCACTCGGGTCCCTCATCTATGGAATGTAGTTATCGCTACCACATGGAGCAACCCTCAAGCATTTCACGATTCGAACAGGTTATCATACTAAACATCCTCAGTTCTGAATTTCAAGTATTGCTGACGCCAACTCTGATGGTCAGGGTACCACTCCATCCCGCCCCCGCGTAGGTGTGAAAGGCTGAAAGCGCCCAGAAATCCGTCAAATGACAAGCACCAAGTAAATTTCCGCCCAAGCTCCGATATTCAACATCATGGATATATGTCCAACCTCATTCACGTGTATTCTCTCCTACATCATCCCGTGCGTCCCGTTCTCGTTAGGAAATCTCGTCATCCTAGGTCTCGAATCGTGTCCGGAAAACCGGGGTGACCCAAGGAGAGCGTGAGTGTGAGTGAGAACCATCATAGAGGACGCCACGACGTATGTAAATGCGATCTGTCGCTTGCAAGCATGTAGAACATGCAACAAGAAACGCAGGCGCTCCAGCCAAACCCACGCGCTTTCCAAGTACCCCCTAAACGTGGTAAGCCGTGAGCAATCTCGCTACAAAGGGTCGGGGATAACCTAGATCTCGGTAGGTATCTTATTGCGTTGCATCGCCATGCCAATACACCGACGCGAGATCTAATGAAATCCTGAATCTCAGCTCAAATCCGAGCCAAGGAAGGCTAAAACACTCACAAATCTCATAATCAGGGTAACAAAACGTTGCCCCGCTTCCCACCGCCAGGTCCAGATGTAGCGGCCACTGCAGTCGCCGTCGCCGACACACTTCCAGTTTCGATACCAGCCAACAGCGTCGCAGCGACAGGGGAAAAGTTCTCCACATTCCCGTAGAGCACTTTCGTCAACGCATCTCCTACTTGGAGGTTCAACACCAACCCTCTCTCCCCTAGATACCTCACATACCGCCTCCAACTTTCCGCTCCCTTACCTACCCTGACCATCGCTCCATCCTCCCCGCCCGTCCTTCCCTTTGCTAACGTACTGATACTCCCGACAATGAAAAGCCCTCGCTTGGCCCTCGTCAGACCAACGTTCAACCGCCTCCGGTCAGCAAGGAAACCAATATACCCTCCAACATTATTACGAACGGTCGAAAAAATAATCACTTCCTTCTCCCGTCCTTCGAACCCATCTACAGTCTTGATCTCGATATTCCCAAGCTGCATCGCCCGGTGCGCGCCCAACACAGAGACAAACCTCTCCTTGTATTTAGCATCACTATTAAAAAGTCTCGTCAGAAGTGATATCTGCGCCACGTAAGGCGCGATAATCCCAATATCCTGTCCGCGGAGACTCTGTTGTACAATTGTTAGTAATACGAGCATCTAAAATTATCTCGAAACCTTACCTCATTGTTAAGCAACAAGTCCTCTACCACACTGGCTATGATATGTGCTTCATTCCAGTTAACTCTGCTCTTGGATTGCGAGCTTTCATTCCCAGCATGGTCCAGAAAGATGACAGGAGGGCGAGAAGATGCGATCTCGTTGTTCGCGCTGGATGCTTCGTCTTCGGCCACGCCAGGGGGTAGCAAGACGGGCGAAACGCTAGGAGGCAACAGTCGCGGGGATACATATCCCATCCCGTCAACCGTACCGTCAAGTAATGTGTGATTATAAAACTCCAAGGAGGGGAAGTGCGATATTGCCGGGTGCATCCGGTATTGAATATTAAGCATAATCGAGGGAACCACTGAAGCAAAACCGTTAGTTATCGCCGAGGCACAAAGTGGCTCGATACAAACCTCCTTCCTCAGTCAATCTTTCGAACAAACTGATCCCAAATCCCAGCGCTTGCGCTTCTGGACTGGTAACCACAGGAGGTAACTGTTTGTGATCACCAATGAGCGCAACATGTCTAGACTGCAAGGAGAAATCCAAAACCACATAAGCAAGCGAGCCATTTATCTCGGAAATAAAAAGCGAATTACTCACCCCTTTCATGAGCGGTATTAGAGATGCCGGCTCTGTCGACATTGACGCTTCATCTAGGAAAACCACGGGGAAGTCAATGTTTCTGAGCACCCTTGAAGCGGCCGTGATACACGTCGTGCAAATCTGTCAGCCGGAATTCGCGGACAAGTATAGCCAGACATCCGCAAGGAGACATCCAATACGCGACCACGGACGCAACATATCGTGCGGTAAGTAACGCACGTTTGAAAATCCAAGCAAAGAGATATAAGCAGGGTTGGGTAGCGTCAAAATGTTTCGACACCAGTATCGAGGGCAGGTACGGTCATGTGTCATGACATGAGCGTCCAATGGTGAGGGCGAGAGGTGAGAGGCAGCAGGAAAAAAGAAAAGTATGACATCAGCACATTGCAACAAGGATAGAAGAAAAAATACAAGAATCCCCCGGGAAGTAGAACGCCTTCCTACTTCCGAAATCATTGCAAGACGAAGGGCACCCGCCAACAAAAAGGAACCAAAAACAAAACGAAGTAAAATCCTACGCACCACATCAGACCGTACTAGCACATTCCTAATCATCTCCTGTTCTATGGCGTATTTCCTCCTGCTCATAGCCTCTAATGACCTTTCCTTCCTCACTTGATCCTCCTGCATCCTCTTCATTCTTATGGTTTCTTTCGCAGTCAACCCACCCTTTCTTTCTTGAGACTTCAAATATAGCTCCAATATACGCTCTTTCAAATCCTTCATCTCCTTGTCCATCCGATCTATCCTCTCTGAGAGATCCTTCCATTCAGGCCGACGCTCATGCTTTTCAAGTTGCTCGTCAAGCGTCCATTGACTGAGGGAGGCTTTCGATTGACCTGTAGAAGCTGCACGAAGGGGTTTCAGACCAGCCTTGGCAAGCCCTTCAACGAGATTGTCCACAGCGACATTGGTGTATGTGCAGACAAGCAAGGGCTGAGGTACTTCGAAGAAAAACTTCAATAACTTGACAGTCGCTATGATCGTAAGGGTTTTTCCAGTTCCCGGAGGCTAAAAACAATAAAGAATTGAGCAAAATGTATACAGACGGAAAACCAAACTCACTCCTTGCACTAAACTGATACGTTCCCGTATCATCATTGCCATTGCCCTCTTCTGAGTTTCGTTTAGTCGCTCAAACTCCTCAAATACCGGGTCGCCTTCCACTACGACAGGATCTGGCTGCGAATACCTCATTGCCCAGGACTGAATGAGCATGTTGTTTTTGAAAGCTCCGTCGTGGTCCTTCGGGAGTTTTAAGACTTCCTCGAACGTAACGTCGTCTCCCGTCGAGTCTGAGAGATGAGTGGGATCATACTCATGATTGATAACCTCGGGCTGGACATACTCTACCGCATCAGGATCCTGCAGCGCACGATGGGGATGTGGATGTTCTGAGGGTTCAAAGGAGCGAAGTAGAACATCTCGTAAATGTGTACCCTGCAGAATGTACTGCTGTTCCTGCATGCGCTCGCCCTGTCCTCTTCCGAACGACGAAGTCCCCATTTGAGCATGCTCTTGCTCTTCCACATCATGTGCAAAAGAGGATATTGCATCACGCATTTGCTCGTAGATGTATTGGCTTTGACCGAGGTCAAGTCTCCATCCCCCTGCATCATCAGGAAGGTCGAGGTCGATATCCCGGTCAGGAAATGAAACCGTGAGGTGCGTTGAGGTGCTAGAGTGTACCGCACCACGTGAAGCGTGTTCTGAGAGAGGATCAATACGAGAGAGTAGCACTTGCGTTCCATTACTATACATAAAAACATAAGATATCAAATCTCTAGCAGAACTGAAATATAGAAATACGTACATGAGTCGGTTTTCAGGCAGAGACATCCCGGGACCGAGGGAGAATATCGCTAGCGGTTTACCAAAACGCGTGTTCTGTAGCCAGAACGCACTCAGACCCGTAAGGGTATATCCCTCCTTCTTCAGCTTATCGAGAGGCCAGGTGCCAAGGCGTTCCCTCAAGACCGCTTCCTCTTCCTCCTGTTCCGCCTGAATAAGAGGTTTAAAGCTAAAAACAATTAGAATGTAAAACACGCGTAGTAGTAGCGCGTACTCACTGCTTCTGATAAGCTTCCAGGGCGCTGTGGTATGGGCTTCCAGGTAGGGTATTCGGCGGCTCTGGCGAGATACGCCTGATAAACTTGGACCTCCTCTCCGTTTCAGCATCGGCTTTGGATGGAGGTAAGAGTCGAGCACGCGAAGTAGCTCGTAAACGCCAGTCAAAACGTCCCATTTCATTTTCCTGCCTCAGGCGAAACAAATCCTCCTCCGTCAACAAATCAGAAGTTGTATATTGTCTGGTGGTTTGAGTGAGTCGAGGCCACTTCTGGTGGCGATGACGGACATCGAATAAGCCGAAATTATGAAGAGAAAAATTACAAGGTCGAAAAGACGTAGAATAGGTACAATTAGGAGATGAATTTCGATAGAACTTTTGCCAACGAGCCGAAGATGGTGATTTTACAGATTCAGAGGAGAAACGAGGGAAGCCCGATACATTTTGTAGGAGTAGAACACTCCGGGAGGTGTTGGGGCACGCCAGAGCGACTGGAATATGTAGAGTAGAGGAGAAACAAGTTTTTTGATTTGCGGCGCGCGCCTGGGAGAATTCAAATATATGTGTCCCCTGTCTCTCAAATTCCAAGAAGTACATATATCCATTTAGCTCTTAGAACTTAACCATTCTCCAACGTTGAGGCTTGCTCTCATTTTTCGGCTCCTCGTTGCTACTCTGTGTTTTCGAACTGCGGGCCATGTTGTCTGGACATGAGTGGCCGTCGCGTGTTCGTGAATTATATTTAACATTCAAGCAATGTAGTATGTTAAGACGCGTGAAAACTTCTATTTCATCCCCATATCCACTCCTCAGACCCCAACTTTATCATCAATCATCGTCATCCCAGTTTCCTGATTGCTGAGGAATCTTAGGTCCACCTGCAGGCTTGCTCATAATGATGCTATCCACGCTGAGAACCGACACGGCTGCTTCCGTGGCAAGACGGATAGCCCACGATTTCGCAACAAGGGAATCATATATTTTATGTGTTGATGACTGGAGAATGCCCTCGCTCTCGTCCTGCAACATATATGTGAGATTGAGTGTCAGCAGATAGCTAGAAACACAGACCTCAACATCGACACCCCAACTCTCTCCACCCTTTTCCTCATGCTTAGCCCACAAGGAGCTGACAACCTCATTCCCCTTGGCACCACCCAGAGCATTTTCTGCCAACTGTCTTGGAATAACCTCTAGGGCCGATGCGTATCGCTTCACAGCATGCTGTGAGAGCCCTTTCAAGCCACTCCCGTACTTCTCCACTCTCGCTGCCAGTTCCATTTCAGTGGCTCCCGCACCAGCAACCATCCTCGGGTCCTTGATGAGACTCTTGATGACGTTTACACCGTCGTCCACCGCGCGCTCGAGGTCGTCCAAGTGGTTTGCCGTCGCACCTCTCAACACAATCGTCGCCGTCCTCGTCTTTTCACCCTGTGTCTGCGGGTTGAAGCCTTCGTCACCCGGAGCAAGTTGACGCAGTACAGTGACACGATCTCCGCCAATCTCTACCGTTTCAAATACATCGACGAACCCGGCCTCCTCAGGCGTCGGTGCGCCGATACGAGCAAGAGGTGTGGCGTTTACAACACGGCAGACGCGACGAAGGTCGAATTTTGAAAGAACTTTGAGGACAGCAATATTGAAACGGTTGAGGTAGTGTAGGGCAAGCTCGCCTACTGAAGAGCCAGCAATGATCACTTTGACACCAGAATCGGCGATCTCTTTGAAGATCTGTAAGAGGAAATTGAGTATAGGAACATTGTCGTGAATTCTCACAACAGACGCACCTTTTCGAGATGTTTTTCCTCACCCCGTGTAAAGTTCAACATTTCATTTGCATTCTTGATGAGTACAGTCCCCTTCGTTTCTGTCTGTGAAATGTCAAGAGCAGATGTGAAGACGGCCACTTTTGCTCTCTGAACTTTTTTAATCATGCCTAGATACAAATCATCAGATTCAGTCCCATGTGTCGCAGAATGGCAATACTCACCCTCAGGCTCGCGCCCAAATACCATTCCTTGAACTACCCGACTGGCAGCGAGACTACCTCCCATGATCTTCACCACTCTCACGTTATCGACGTTGAAATTCTTGGGGTTGGGTGGCATAACAGCCAACGCAGCCTCGGCAACCAATGCTGACAAGGTGTCCTCGAATCCATACTGTTTTGATGCGATGGCAGGCTTGAGTGCAGACGCGAGAGAAGAGGGTGTCAGCGGAGAAGGGAGAGTAAACGTCGATAATTCTGCACGACCGACGCGTATTAGCAAATGTAGATGAAGAATCTAATTAAAACCCACTTTCGAGCTCTTCCAAAGCCTTTGTACATGCAAGTTCATAGCCCTTGATGACTTCAGATGGATGTAAGCCCATAATGAGAAGGTTCTCTGATTTTTTGAGTAGTTCTCCTGCGAGTATTATCACCATATTCGTCGCATCGCCCATCTGCCGCGCAATCAGTTGAGAAATCGTATGAAAAGCGCGCTCCAAAACGCACCTCAGCTTCCTGAGCCTGCGAAGCCATCACTAGTAACTTTGCAGCAGGATGCACGACCTCAACTTCGCGTATTATTGTGGCTGCATCTGATGTCACGAAAAGTCGTCCGAGGTGGTTAATCAGCAGCTTATTCCTTCCTGTAGGAAGATGGCATCGAGATTATGAGTAACAGTAGTGATGAAAACTGGCACATTGCATACCATTAGGCCCAAAACTTGTCCTCACAAGATCAGACAGTTCATTGACTGCCTGGATATTCCGTAGAACAGCTTCGTCGACTCCTTGAAGGTACTGCGATCGATTTCAGTATGATTAACGGAAGAACATGCTAGTATGAGTACTTTGTAGCCATCTTTGAAAAGTTGGATGTTATTGGCTTTTGGAACTTTGAGCGACATTTTGGAGAAGGTGTTGGACGAGGAGAAGACAAAAGATGTTGTTTACCTGCGACCTTCAGAAGTGGAACCAAACAACTACCTTTTCTGAGTTCAATGGTACTGCTTGGACCACCTCAAGAACGTCTGCTTCAAACCTGTAATGCTGTATAGAATATGCTTTTACATAACTCATAGCAGTAGATGCTGTCTGAGAACGAGAAACCCAACTTCTTCTAGGACCAGATACACTCGTTAGGCTTCCAAGAGCTTGGAGTCATGGTAGCAGAGTCGTCATGACTCGCCATGAAAGAACTGCCAATCCATCAATACTCGCTGCGCTACTAGGAGAAGTAAATCGTTACTAAGGTAAGTTCGCTGCAGTGTAAGGAACCCGGAATCTAGTGACAGTCTCAAGAGTTTCACATGGCCCCCTCATCACCGTGACTTGAACCGTAACTTCCATGATCAGAAGAGGCATCTCGACGCCGTTTCTGGCTCTCAACTCGTGCTCGTCCAAGGGCTTTGAACACCGTCTTTACGCTGCACGTCTCAGATCTCCATGCACGCACCAAAAAAGCCAGATCGCAATATGCTTTTTAAGAAGCGGGCCCAGTGTTTTCTGGATTGCGCCAATTTCAGCTCTTGTCAACTTTACTTAGTGCGATGGCTTCTTCTGTCGATCCTTCACTCGTGTCAGCCGTAGGGAATAATATCTTCACAAACCTGAACTCGGTCTTCGCTACCAGTATCTTCTATGGTGAATGCTTTCGATTAGTATCATGTCAAACACACTAACGTACTTGCCATTTTCTCTAGGTACGTATCTCGTTCTGATATGCTGGTCCACAGTCATCTTGTGGTGCGTGTTTCAACCTTCTTTATACATCTCTGCACCCCTTCTTAGTCCCGCAGTCGAAAAGATGGCCGTCGACGTGTCCGAGCAAAGCTATTTATGCTTTCAGCAACTACATTCATGTTCCTCTTGGCCACCTTTTTCGCCACTTCCTATTTAGCGATGGTGATGGATTGTGTCCGTTCGGTTCTTGTTCAAGACATACAAACACCCTTAGAGAATAAAATGTCAGAATATTCGGCTCGGTGGAGGCAAGTCTCGTTAATGCAAGGAGTACTTTTCTTCTTTCAGGTCAGTTCACCCAGAGTGGTACTTGCACATGCTAATCTCCTTGTCTTCAAGGTGGTTATTGGAGATGCCATCGTTGTATGGCGAGCATATGCTTTGTGGGGAGGGAATTTGAAGATCGCTCTTTTTCCCATCATTCTCTTGTGTGCCTCTGCAGGTGTGTCATGTACCGACGTTCAAGGGGCGGCATCAGCAAAACATGGGTGACGTAAAGGGCTCTATACAGTGCTATACAGCAGTATACAGCACCGTACAAGTCCTCTACTTCTATGTAGCTCTGTAAGGCCCTGTATAGGGCTGTACACGAGCCTTTACGTCACCCAGGTTTTGCTGATGCAAAGTAAGCTTGACTGAAAATAAAGTTTGGTCCAGCAACTTCATTCAGCTACTTTGGCTGTATTGTCGAGAACGATTGGCCCATAGTAGACTTACCCGTCACCTGTAATACACTGAACATATCGTGCTATGTTTTATCAATGGCTACAAATTTAGTCGCTACTGTGACTATAGCATACAAAGTTTGGTCAGTATCTTTTGTTCCTTCCACCATCAACGACACACAAACAATTTGTTAGCATAGGCAACATCGGCGAACTATTCGCCAATTATTGGGAGCCCACACGCCGAAAACAAGGATACAGAAGGTTCTGACCCTTCTCCTAGAGTCGGGGTTGATTTATCTAGGTTTTCTGGTAAAATCCACTTATTATGCCCCCACTATGTTTTCCTTATGACTCGAAAAGATTTTCCAGATCATCACATTTATTCCCGGCACAGGATCGACATATGCAGGTCTTCTCCATCAGCAAAACATGGGTGACGTAAAGGGCTCTATACAGTGCTATACAGCAGTATACAGCACCGTACAAGTCCTCTACTTCTATGTAGCTCTGTAAGGCCCTGTATAGGGCTGTACACGAGCCTTTACGTCACCCAGGTTTTGCTGATGTCATTGAGCAAATCTCTAGCGCGATAAGTGTCCAGCTTGTGGTATGCTGTCACCGAAATTTCTTTCGTTACCAGGACGATGACAGTTATTTTGCAGGGCGTTTACCCGACACTGGTCATTGTACTTGTCAATCTCCGGTACACGATATGGGACGAGTCTCTTGAAGACTGTTTGAATCCGATGGAGTTTTCTTCAAGCCAAAATTTTAGCACACCATCGACTCTCCAAAGTGACCTTCCTACATTGCCGAACCTGGAAGACGTGCTGTCGAATCCAAGTTCTTCCTCTTTTACGCTGAAACGTGAAAGCATCGTCGACTTACGTCCTGTGCCCAGTGACCTCGAGAGTAGATCGAATGGTACTCTGTCTCGTCGTTCATAATCAAGATGTCTGAAAATCGAAATGTATCTCCGTTTAACTCTACCACAGCATGCTGAACTGAATGCTACGTCTGTTCTTGCGCTTTTCGGAGGCAGAAAGCCGTATCGTAGTCAAGAGTGCCATCTTTTTCCTCAGCACAGCTCAGTACTCTAATATAATTTCAGGGCGATTAGCACGACAGGTGCTCAGAGTCAGGAACGCAATATATCGGAACTCAAGGTTGCAGCCCGTGTATCGTCCCTCACTGAGCTCTTTTTTGGCTAGTGTATCACTTTGTTCATCATGCGACGGTGTTCCAATCACAGAATAGTCCGGCGACTTAGACCGGTGTGTCAATCACCTAGACTATGCTACATACATACACTTTTATTAGCCGGTGTATTGATCGACGAGGACAATCATCTCTCCGAGTTGCCCGGTTTCCCCTTTTTTGCAAGGAATAGTCTGGTCCCTCATCATGGCTACTATCACAATGCCGCCGTGTCCCGCTTCCACTCCTGAGTGTACTTCTCATTACATCACCGGGCGAGTATTATATTGAAATACCTACAGTTATTAACTGACAACTTGCGATGATATGTAACAGAGCATAAGTAACTCCAAAGATCCTACAGTGATGATTTCTTTCTGTACGTCATTTGTATGTTGTGCACGTAGGAACCCACAGAAAAATGTGATTAACAGAGTGATAAGTTTTTGCATTGAGTGTCGTACCTGGATTGACAATGCCTCCAGTGGCCCTCCACGCCGCATGCTATGCAGTATCAGCTACGGGATTAATTTGCCTATCCGACAGTATGTCATCGAGTACCACGTAAATCTAGACGCTATGGCCCATATCAAGGGTTTGTGGCCAAGATATATTTATTTGCCCTAGTAAGAGAGCACTGCACTGAAGCACTGGACTTTCCTTCTTTCCTGAAGTACAAGATGGTTTGTCTGGTTCACCTTTTTCTGTGAGTTCGATTTTTGGATAATATCATGCTCTCCCTAACGTGGTACATACCGATGTTTCCGTCATAGTGTGCTCTTCATTCTTTCGGGCTACCCCTGCTGTGTGGTTGCTAATCCAATTCGCGTTTCGGAGAGAGAAGCTACCGGGACACTTTCGATGTCCAGTACTGCCATAGCTTCAAACTCTCTGGTACCTCCAAGTACACCTCCGACCACAACTACGTATTCCTCTGGAGCCGGCACTGATACCAGCTCAGAATCGGCGATCACTGCATATTCGACTGCGCCCCATGGACTCCTTACTTTTAGATATTATCCCGCTGTTTTAGCCACGGCTACCGGTGGTCTTGGAACACTTGTTCAAACACTTTCAGACACAAGTACAAGTACTACCTCGTACGCTTTGTCGATCCTCTAATGAATCGCAAGGTCTAAGTACCCACTAGCAGTCCTCAGACTTCCCTTCAATCATCTTCAGGCGCAAGTACAAGCATCAGCTCGTACGTCTCGTGCTTGATTTCTACAGAACCTAGAAGATTTGTTCACTTATCTTTCACTAGGATTGCTTCCACTACGCTAGCCAGCTCAGACTCGATCTCCTTTCGTCCTTTAAAGACCCACACAGCTCCCCACGGAATCCTTACGTTTAGAGGAGATCCTACTAGTTTAGCTGACTAGTTTAGCTGAAAGTACTGGCTTGTATCATTGACGGTATATTCATGTACTATGAGGATGCAGATAAAATTGGAACGGCTACTTTATTAGGAAATTGTTTTCCCAGAAATAGAAATGCTTGCCACTGGAGACCACCGTCGAGCCCAGCTAATAAATCAGCTACGTTCAAATATATATGATTCGGTGCACTGTATATTTTCTTAGAAGTCTCTGAGATCTGAGGCACCTGTAGGTAAAAAGTCTGTTTGTATAAATACCAGAATACATCTAGTAGCAGCATACCTCTTCAAGAAAAGCTGGAATCGGCTAGCCTGGTGACAAAGCTCTTGGAAGTGTTCTGACCAAGCGGCCGTTGCCGGAGGCAGAAAGTCCTCTTGTTTTGTGCGTTATCATCTACTAGAATAATGGGCACCCTCACCTCGCTCAGCTCCAACTTCTCTGCTGCTGCTTCCGTTAAGGAAGATCACCCGACCAATGCCTCTACCGATGGAGAATGACGGCAGCAGCAGCCCTGTCTACGGAGTCGAGGATTGGATCGACACATAAATCTGATCGTTCTTGGTACGCATGTTTGTTAATCTCCCCTCAGCGTCTAAGCCGAAAATCCCTAAACCGACTCTTCGTAACAAATATATGTCTGTACAGGATGCTACAGGATGCAAGATGGGAAGCGAATCCATATTGCCAGCTGTGAAGCTGAGCAATGCGAGAGCCGACCCGGGCAATAAGCTCGCGTTCCAAATATTCAGTCGACGATCGCTTTCACAACCATAGATTAGATTCTGAAAAACCAGTCTAAGTCTAGATATCATTATCGCAGGTGACTTCACTCTGCACAGCGCCATGGCATGAGGAGACAGGATTCAGACACACTTCCGGTAAGTCTAAACAAACTCAACACATCACTACATTCGGTATATAAACATATTTACCTACTGGGTACAGACAGCAAGCCAAAGAACACGTCACAGTAATAGATGCATTTTGAGTCGTTCCTTCTTTCGTCATTGAATACAACTAGTTCAAACACAGATGAAAAATATGATGAGGTGCAGACGGAGAGATGAACGGATGCGGGGAATGGCGGTACAAAGAGCGAACCTGTCCCATAATAAGATCATAAGGGAAAGTGTGATAACTATAACCAGAAAACAGAACACACAAAGCAACCAAGGCGAAGGATAAAAAAAGAGTCCAAGGGAAACTGATGGTTACGACTAGAAGGTAAAAGTTGAGTCAGATTCGGCCTTCGCCGTTAACCACGTGGGAAAGAAATACATACCATCAGTTGCCCTTGGGAGCCTCTTTGAAGGAGATGGCCTGAAAAAAAGCGAGATTAAAGGGAAGACACGAATTCTGAGAG
>RCHF01004274.1:0-15631 GCA_003987895.1 Neonothopanus nambi | reverse complement strand
CGGTGGAGAATGACCTAAATATCGAATTAATTTCACGTATTTTAAACATATAACGCCTCTTGTTAACCTTGTTGAAGCTGGAGTCCGTCCGGCGAGCCAAGAAGCGGTACAACTAGAAAAAGACTTCAGTCAAAAAATCGAGAGGTAAGATCATAGATATACGCACTTTGACGAGCAAAAGAAGGTAAGGATCCTCGCTCTTGGGGGCAGTTCGGTGGCCCTTCTTGACGTGGTGGGAGGTAAGGTCGATACCCTAGCAATTGTGACCGTCAGCATTGCATACTGCACACCAACACCGACGACGAGCTCACCATCTTGTTTCTTGCCGGAAAATGTGTTTGGAGTTGTTTCACAAATTGTGGGAGGCTTGATCAACTGTGCAGCACTTAATTTTGAGTTCAAGCTCCGCTTCAATTATTCAGCCTGCCGTCTGTCCTGCCTTCGCTGTTTTAACGGAGGCTGAACGAAGACCTCGAACTTCTCTGGTGTTACCACTTTCCGCTCGTCACTTGGCTCGCTCTAGTCTACGTTGAAGGCAATACTCCCAACTTTCTTAGCCAGCAACTTTGTAGCCTGCTCCTAGTTTACCGTAATCTACGACAAAAGCTCGCCACAGCATACAAACAAGTGTCAACAACTCCTACTCTCGAACCACCATGGTGGGTTGTCCGTTTTCTTGTTTTTGCCAAGTTTTCGATTGACGTTTTTTCTTTTTCAACTATTGCAATTTTATAGTACGGTGACAACTCAAACATTCCGCCTGACCCGTATACTCAAGAGTATAACGACCCCGTCCCTCCGGCGCCTGCTGGTGCTCCTTCAGACCGCGACCCAGCTCCGCCTCCTCGAGGCCGTTCTCGTTCTCGTAGCCCTCCTCGTGAAAATGGCTATCGAAGCCCTTACCGTCGAAGATCTCCTGCTGGAGCTCCAAGACGACCTCCTCATGCTCCAATTGTGGGTAGTCATCTTTACAGCTTTACACTTTAAGCGCTCACTCTCAGGACAGGCTCCCAATCCCTCAAACGTGCTTGGAGTGTTCGGACTCAGCATTCGCACTCAAGAGCGTGATTTGGACGAGGAATTCAGTCGCTTTGGTCGAGTTGAAAAAGTAACCATTGTATACGATCAACGGGTAAGTCGCTGTTAATTATCTGTTCCGCGTGAACTAACATTTTGAGCATCTAGTCTGACCGTTCTCGAGGCTTTGGATTCATCAAAATGGCTACCGTCGAAGACGCTACTCGTTGTATACAGGAACTCAACGGAATTGTAAGTTTATCTGAGCTCGTAAGGCAATAGGACTTGCTTACAAGCATGTTCGGCCACAGGATCTTAATGGCCGGCGTATTCGTGTTGATTATTCGGTCACTGATCGGCCTCATGCACCAACACCAGGAGAATACATGGGGCATAGGCGTTCAAACCGTGATTATCATTACGGTCGGGACCGAGACCGTGACTATTACCGCGACTCTTATCGCGACAGGGACTCTCGTCGGGATCGCGACCGCGACCGTGACCGCGACCCGTATGGTAGGGACAGCAGGGACTGGCGTGATCGTCGAAGCCCACCACCTCGATCTGGGCGGTACTCCCCTGAATATAGGCGCCGTCGAAGCTATTCCCGTAGCCCCCCTCGTGGTAGTAGTCCCGCCCGAGGCGGCAGAGATTATGACGCCCCTCCTGCTGCTGCTGCTGCCGCTGATTCACGTTGGTGAAGTCTCCATGTGGCGTAAAATGGATTGTGTGTGTATGTCTTTTCCCGTGGTCTTTGTTCACCCGCAGGCAATGGGTCAAGGGCAAAAGTCAAAGTGAACTGGTGCCGTTATCGCGGTGGTCGTTCGCCGTCAAGTTGTCGAGTTTTTATATTCTACAAAAGAAGACTGGAGCCTCTTCAATAGTCCAAAATGTTCCAAGTTGTCAAGTTAACATCTCGTCTCAAGTTTTGTCTAGTTATCGTTCTCGCTGTCGTCACTATTTTGATTTTGCAAGTACAAGTACACCATGCTATTCTGTTACACGAGCGCTTATTCGCGTGTTGAGCCAACCAATCAAGCAAGCAATCGATGCGACTGAATTGGAGCCTTACGGCATCGCTGCGAATAATTCACGTCCACTCCATATCTTCTGGGCGCTGTCAGAAAGAACAAGACCCAAGATAGAATATGGTGCAAGCATTTTACAGGGTTTTGTCCAAGAGGGTACCTGTGTCCAGCCCGTGTGTCGTGTGGGCGCTTATTACATGGTAAACTTATTGCGTATTCTGATGGTAAGTGTCCACTTGCTGTGAATGATCTTGGACATGTGCAGGACCATGGTCTCAATGTCGGACGACGATAACCTACCGCCTACTATTACATGTGTATTGTATATACCTGTTAATAAACTTTACATTCGATTAGTCTCAGCTTACATTTGCTACCTCCACGAAGCTCTCCAAACACGTTTGAATCCAGAGCTTCTAGTGAATGAAGCGTGCCTTCTCAGAAAGGACGGTGCTGAAGCTTGAAGCACCGACGCCTGCTCATTCCCGATTAGGAAGTCGACGAGATTTTTCCAAAATAACCGAAAAAGTTTTTTTCCGGCCCCTTTGCTTGATCCTCCAATATGCCTCAGATTAGAAAGAGTACGTCCTCAAACTTCTTGCCTATTCAGCTCTGGCACTGACTTGGAGCAGAGACTAGCAAGCGGGGTACTACGAATGAGAGAAGGAAGATTTCACAAAAAGTTCGGGAAAGTCGAAAGAAGAAGGCCAAAGCAGCAAAGAAAAGTGTTCAATGGAAGTCTAGTGCGTTTTCACCATATCTCAGTTGAATATTGGTAGCTCATTGGTTATTTAGAACATAAGAAGGATCCGGGCATACCCAATACCTTCCCTTATAAAGATCAAATTCTAGCAGAGGTAGCGGAGCAACGAAGATTGGTACGTGCTGAAGCTTTTCTTCGTGGATTAAATTGACACTCCTCATATTCATCCTCAGGCTGTAGAGGAGAAGCAGCGCAGAAAGGACGAAAAACGCAACGCTAAAGCATCAGCCGCTGCCGAGGAGGACGTCGTACTTAACGAGCCTACGTCGAAAGAGGGTGAAGGCGAAGATGGTGGTTTTGACGGCATCGCTAGCATCAGCGCGAAACGATTGACCGCAAAAGCAACCACTAAACCCGCTCCCTCAGTGGAAGAAGATGAAGAAGATGAAGACGCTCCAATACTCATTAACCGGGATTTACCTCACCTTGAAGCCGTATTGGGCCAGGCAGATGTTGTCGTGGAGATCTTGGATGCTCGAGACCCTCTTTCGTTCCGAAGCTCACAGCTGGAGGGTATGATAGCTTCGAAACCCGGACGACGAACGATATTGGTACTGAACAAAATAGGTGGGACATTCTCATTTCTCTATCCTCGTATTCTCACCCCTTCTTGCTTTGCAAGACTTATGTCCTCAGGAGGCTGTAACAGCTTGGGTTTCAGCCCTACGGAAGCAACATCCTACGTTCCTGTTCCGCTCCGCAACCTCATTTTTACCGGGAAACCCTCTGGTCCCTGCTAGCGTAAAAGGAAAGGGAAAGGCCAAAGATCCTGCAGACGATGCTATTGGGACTGGTGCCATTCTCGAGTGCTTGAGCAAGTGGTCGCAGGAAAAGAAGGACGATTCTGCGTTTACTGTCGCTGTCGTCGGCATTACAAATGTATGTCTAGAATCATTGTTCCATGTTCATTCACTTAATTCAATGTGTCTAGTCGGGCAAGAGCTCCTTCGTCAATTCCCTACTCAAGAAAGCCGTACTTCCGGTGTACTCTTTAACCTCTTCGTCTCGAGGTCCGACGACGACTGCTTTACCCCAGGAAGTAACGATGAATATAATGGAGAAGCCAATACGTTTCATCGATACGCCAGGATTCATATGGAAAAGCGACAAGTCTGCTTCGGACGTAGATGAAACTCGCGCGCGCGACATTCTTCTTCGTAACAGAGGCCGGATTGACCGACTAAAGGATCCCTTACCAGCAGGTATTTTTTCCTATTTGTCTTCGTCTTCGGACTTGCTACTAAATTCTGTACATACACTAGTTGAGCACCTGGTATCAAGGGCAAACACCGAAGACCTCATGCTCCTATATAGTCTACCAGCGTTCCTCAAAGCCGATGTGAACGGGTTCCTGTCCGGCGTGGCGCGTTCACTGCAGCAGATCCGCAAGGTTGGTTTCCTTTAGTCTTACCAGTGAGATACATTTCGCACTAAACATACACTTTATCAGCATGGCGTTCTTGATTTAACCGGTGCCTCGAGAACTGTGCTTCGGGACTGGTGTACAGGAAAGATCCGCTGGTATACCACACCCGCAGATTTCGCACCAACTCCCTCTTCGCCCGATACGTCTATGGACGGCTTCTACGCAAACGACAAGGACGTCTTATCGGTCCTACAGACCCGGAAGGCTATACGGAAGAGCGGCGGACTCGTGAAGTTGACTGCGGGCCGTGTGGATGTACGAGAGATTATGTCTACAGAGGAGTATGCTGGCTTGGAAGAAGATAGTGATCAGGATGAAGATGGTCTCGGAGAAGACAGTGGAGAGGAAGACGGCCAACAGGGGGAAGAAGAGGAGGAAGAGGAAGAGGAGGAGGAGGAAGAGGAAGAGGAGGAAGAGGAAGAAGAGGCACCAGTGCCGCTCTCTGGGAAGCAGAAGCGGAAACGAGCTAAAGTCACCCTTCCGCCGAGTAAAAAGGCGGCTCTGAGCGCAAACACCTCCATGGGTAAATCCTCTAAAAAAATCGGCACTGCTAAACGCTCGGATACCAAAGCGCCACCGCCGAGAAAGCTTGCTGCGACGAAGCCACTCAAGCAGGCTTCTAGTGCTCTCTCCAAGTCACATCCTAAAAAGGCTGCTACTGGTGGATCTGGCAATGAGGAGGCCTACGATTTTGGGAAGTTCTTCTGAGGTCATTGAAGGGATCTGTCTACGCTGTTCCTTCATCTGTACACCTCTCATGACGTTCTGCCGGGCAGCCTTCATGGACACTGCACGTATAATATAACTTTGCTTTGTCCGTGCTCAACGGTGCATATAGGAGGATTACTGTGAGAAAGCAGTCGAAGACACGCCTTTCTGAGTCTAATAGTTCAAGTTGCCCGTCAGTATGTGACGAATGATAATCTAGCAGCTAGCAGCTGCGGACAGTCTGCCGTGAATGGACTGCAGTGATGCGTGACTTGTTACAGCGTCTTCTTGACAGATACTGCCAACTTCGCATTACGCACTCAAGTACTCAGCATTTTTGTCGGTGTTTGAGGTTACTCCAGGGACATGCTTTATGTATTCAAATTTAGAATGCATGATTTCTCACTTTCGACGTCACAAGACTTTTGGAGCCGGTCTCAGGCTGGATGGCGAACGTTACAAGAATTAACCTCGGAGACTCCTGTCCAAGCTAGGTCCCAAGCGGTTCGCACCGTAGGTTTCCATATACAATGGTTCTTCCATAAAGCTAGACGATCATGTCGGGTACTAAAATTTACTAAAACCTCGTTGATTGTCACGTATTTTCCGAGCTTTACTTCCTTCTCATATTGGTAACGGAGCAGGTCTTACAGGATGTATATCATATCCGTATGTTTTCTCCTTTCTATTACCGGCTGCTTTCTTTCCACTTCGACTTCCTGGTCTGAAGCCTTGGATTTTGACACTTTCTCTTACGCTTCAAGGATTATCACAACGTTTTGAATGAATTCAGCTAAGAATCACCAGGTAGGTTTCTCCCTTTGTCATCGTTCTGTTTATTGAGCTATCTTGCAGGTTATCGCTGAATGCGGCGATTTTGGAGCTCGCAAGGGTGACAAATGCTGTTTTGGGTGGCTTCCTATCGAGTTACAGACGCAGATATTCATTGAATGTCTTCAAGACCGTTTCGCGCGGTTCAAACGCACAGAGGCCCCTATTACTCTTCTAGCAGTCTGCAGGAGTTGGAGCATCCTTGCACTTTCCGTTCCGCAGCTTTGGTCATCCTTTGAACTATGTCTCGAAGGATCGGGTAATAGTAAAACGGACAAACGGACTCTTGCAGAATTGAACTCTTGGCTGGAACGGTCGAATAAGCGACCTTTGTCTTTCAAAGTCACTTACAAGCCCTCTATGACATCTCTCCAAAGCTCAGCAGATCCTATTCCAGCGACAATTCTGTCCGTACTGTCACGGCATAGCCATCGGTGGCGACACGTCGAGTTCTACGTACCAACCGCTTGTTTGACTTCTCTACTGGAATCATCGCCCCATGATTTGACGACATTGGACTCTATCTCTATTGACGCGGCATGCGGCACGACGAAACTCCTGGATGTCCGCTCTTTAGGAATAAAATGGAATCAACTTACAGCGCTCCGTCTAAATCTAGATCCGGAGCACTTACCAGATCTGGATGACTGTCTAGTCATCCTATCCGAGAGTGTGCACTTGTCGAGCTGTGTACTGAGCGCGAACTGCGTTCTCAGGAATTTACATGGCGAGGATCGAGTTGTGCTTCCCTGCTTGGAAGAGTTCCGGATAGTGCTCCATGACTATGAAAGCTTGAATGGAAGACCAGAATCCTCTCTGGTTTCGTTCCTGAGCAAGCTCGAGCCGATCATGTTGAAAGTTCTGCATGTAGAATGGCTCGTTCGAACTCACGCAGATCCCGCATCTTGGTCTACCTACCATCCGGAGTTCATGAAATTCATAGAACACCTGTCCCCGACATTGGAGACTCTACAATTGAGCTATCTCCCTATGCTGGAATCACATTTGGTTCAATGCCTATCTTTTGTTCCATACTTGACCTCTCTTGATTTCCGGTGTTCTCTTGGAGATGCGGCTCACGATCCTGTGACAAATGCATTTCTGACAAGGCTGTCTTTCCTAAACGAATTCGAGACATGCTCTCGTCCATCGACTTTACTTCCGTTACTGCGGTCTATCAATCTGATATGTCATGGAGAGGCTTGGTCTCCACCTATTATTATCCGTTTCATTGACTCGAGGATTAGGCTGGGACACCTTAGGCAGTTCAAGTTGAAAATGTCGAGGCCTACACCAGAGTGCATAGGCACTCAGATAACAGATTGGCAGAAGGCAGGCATCTTTGTCGCCTTCCAAAGTGTTATCTTCTGAGGCCAGTGGACGTTTACTCAGGATTGGACTACATAGAGCAAGTTGAGCTCAACGTCAAGTAGCGGCTGCTCTATCCGTACTTTCCGTAGCTATTAGTATTATTCGAGCTCATTCGAGCATCTACGATGAACTTTTGACATATGAGCTCCTATGAGTACTTGCACTCCCTCACAATCTTGTTTCTTCAACTGTCGGATACGTCCAATTTACTTTTTTGTCAGTAGTCATACTAGAGCCTATAGAGCTAGTATCATAACTTGGTGTAAAAGGACGAATATGCAGTTTCCTCATCGCGATTACATAACGCATAATTTTTTTTTCCCTAAGTGCCGGTTGAAGTGCCAGAACCCTTATGTAGAGAAAGCCCGCCGAGGAGGTTCTACCATTCACTTGCCGCTCAACGTATCATGCCCAGAGAAAACAGGAAACGGGGGAAAAAGAACAAGAAAATACCCAAAGAAGAGGTCATTCACGAACAACCTTCACCGCAACCTGAGCCAGAAGTCGGACCTTCTTGGATCGTAGCCAGTGGGACAAAAGACTTTAACGACGAGGCCCCGTTTGGATATGTGGACGCAGATGTGAAGGCATATTTTCGCAATGTTGATGTTCAAATTTGCGAGTGGCAAGAAAATGAGGAGACGATGCATAATGATGACAACGTTGACCCTAATGCTGGTATGGACTAATACTCACTATCAGTAAAATTTCTGATGGCCTACATATCATTTTCAGAAAGGCAAATGTTCTTTGTTGCTGCACTTACTGAAATGACGGGTCGTGAAAAGCAATTGGCAACGGACCCAGATTGTTCAGTCATTTTGGAACGAATGGCGTATTCGATGGACGACTTTGTAAAGAGAGTATTCTTGGACAGTCTGTCTGGTTCGTGAGTGCCTATTCTCATCTCCTTCATCATTGTACTCAAAAAATCCGCAAGATATGAAACTATTGTCAAACATCGGTTTGCCTCGCACGTATGTCAAACCCTACTGACTGTCGCTGGCGCTACAGTCTCTCGAGAAGTACGACGGATCCATTGTGCTTGGAATTCATTAATGCTTAGAACTATGTGCAGGTCAAAAATATTTTCCCAAGTTTACCCGACTCATCTAATGGGGAGTTACGAACTATGACCCGTCTTGTGTTGGACCTCTGCGAGGTATGGGAAGATTAGTGTTGGTCCTTTCCTTGTCTTACAATTCGTTAGGAATTGCTCCCGTCTTTCAGTTCGCTCATAATGGATCCTTTCGCTTCTCATGTCATTCGTACACTCCTAGGGCTTCTGTGCCCTACCCCCTCTTTTGTAACAGATGAAGCTTCGCAGACTATACTGCGCTCTAAGAAGAGTTCAAAGTGGAAGTCTCGCCAAGGACCTCTAAAGTCGGTTTTTTCTGACAGCAAAGGCAAAGAAAAGGAAGTGCCCACTCGAATTACCCCGCCTGAATTCCGAGACACCGCACGTATTCTAGTGAAGACTGTTCGAAATAATTTGGGAGATAATGAAGTCCGAGCATTAGCTGCAGATAAAGTAGCCTGCCCGTGCTTAATGGTCAGTACGAAGAATCTTCAACACTCGTAACAATGCTCAATTTTTTTCAAGATGTTGCTTGATGTCGAAGCAGAGCTCGATATGGCTGACGAACCCAAATCTTTGATGGATACAATATCTTGTGGGGCTGTCTCTGCCTCTCGTAAGCTTTTTTGCTTTTCCCTAAACTTGACATATTTTAAATGATTACAGTCCGAGAAGATACAAAGAACATCGAGTCTTCTGATTACCTGGGCACACTATTTCGTGATCCGACATCGTCTCACCTTCTCGAAATTATACTATCTCGGGCTTCAGAGAACAGTTTCTCTCTATTATGGAAGGCCTATATCAAAGGAAAGCTTGCTCGGTTGGGCATACATCCTGTAGCCAATTTTGTGATTGCGAAAGCAATAAACCGCGCAAGTGCCGTTCAACTGGAGGAAGCGTACTGCGAGCTGCAGGACCACTGGGAAAAAATGATCCGTAGGTTTCCCTCGTGCTTTGTAACTATTTCTTGTAGAAAGCTCGTACCACAGATTCATCCAGAACAGGCGTCTTACGCGCTATGATCGATCGGTCTGTAGTACTTCGTTCTTCGGAGCATAGTGCGATCGAGGTTCGTGCTCTCATTACTATTGCTCAGTAGGTCTTAAGCATTCATTCGTCCAGGCAATATATCTGGCGTTTAATCTTACAACACCGGAGGATAAAAATCTATTGGTTCCATGCGTGCTGTCACTACAGACATTACAGGTACTGCCTCCACTTCCTGTCACAATGCATAAACGCAATTTACCTATTACAACAGAACTATAAATCGAATCTCGGAGGTAAAGCAACTGAACGAAGTGATACAACAAAGGATGGAAAGCGAGACGCGAGCGACAGCCAGTCTCACATGAACGTCCAAGGATCAATTCTACTTCAGAGTCTGATAAATCTATCAGACCCGCACAATTTACCTGTGATTGAAAGGTCCGAGCTGTCTGCTTACTTTCTGATAGCCTGTATTGATTTTGAATAAGTTTGAACTCTCTCTCGATGAGTGAGCGCCTGGCAATAGCACACAACGCTACCAGCTCTCGGGTGCTTGATGCACTTATCGACTCTCCGACGGTGTCGGCCAAGGCAAAACGGGCGCTCATTTTGTCTTTCATTGGAAGCTACCACCTTTTGGTGGACGATCGTATAGGTAGTCGAGTCACTGATCGATTATTCGCTTTCGCGGACACTTATCTCAAGGTCAGTTTTACCTTTGGACATTGCACTGGATATATCTTTATATATTTTCTTTGGGCAGGAGAAGATAGGGCGATCGCTCCTTCCTCATGAACAATTTCTGGCTGGCTCCCACTATGGGAGATTCTTCAGCCGAAATCTCAACTTATACCTCCTTCAGCGACGACCAGATGAATGGAAAAATTTGCATTCGAAGAAGTCGGGAGTCAAAGAAGATCCACCCCCTTCTATCCCTGCAGGGCTCGAGTCAGCCACACAACCTGATTCCCACAAAAAACGAAAGAGGACGGCGATCAAAGACGAAATTGACGAGGTTTTCGCAGCTGTTTCTACCAAAAAGGCCAAAGGCCTTACCGGGTTACTCAAAGAATCTGCCGGGAAACCCGATGTTCCAAAAGCTCTGGACACAGACCCCGGTTTGACAGACGTAATGAAGGCTATTCGTACAGCACCCAAAGACAAGAAAAAGGGACACGGACGCGCAGGGAAGGGTACACATTGACGTGTTCATTAATTACTACAGCAGTACAAACAGAATTTGGACACTTGTACGACTGGGATATCATTAGTATTGCCGTTAATTAGAGGTATATGATCAGTGCTTCTGACGCTTCGACAGTCACAGTCAACGTGCTTCCGCTCACAGCTATACTCTCTCTCGTTTGTGTCCCGACTGAGTTACAACTGCCGTCAAACTGAAGCACTGGGTTAGCTGAAACTGAAATTTAAAGCAACGTTGCTGCAGCTCACCGTTTGATTACCGCCGATCGTTACAGCAGCACCTTCGTCAACCCTGGACGTCGCGTCTGGAGCGGTCAGGCGCACGGCGGTCGCTGTACTGCTGGACGGTATCCCTCCCCCCGTGAACGAGACGGAAGCGTTCGAACGCGTTCCGGTGCCGTCGTAATAGTTGGAGTTGTACACCAGAAGGCGCACAGGAGTATTTGCAGAGTTGTATATTACATAGGACGCAACAGCCCCGGTGCCGTCATCTAACATCTGCACTTTTGCTCCATCGGTGCCCAGAAACTGTGAAACAAAGAAAGCACCATAAAATGGAGCACCCGTGGTGAACCTGAGGCAAAGATTTGAAGGTGTCTAGACCATAGATCAGGAAACTGCTTACCGTCCCCACCAGCAGTATTGCTACACAAAAGAAAATTAGTTATTGTTGTCGTCAGGCTGATTCTTGGAGACGAACGCAGTTCCCAATAGTTCCTTGATGGAAATACAGTCGTTCCACCCCATTTAACGCTCCTTGAAGGACATAGTCTACAATCCAAAGGGCTGCACCAAAAGTGGGACTTATTCCTCCGCCTCCACAGGTTGCTAGCAGTACCAGCATTAGATCTACGACTCGTGAAGTGAAAGAACGCATTGACATTGTACTCACCAGAGTTTGTCTCTCCTAAGAAGTATCGTACGCCTGCGGAATGTGCCGAAGAGGCGTCTGAAGTGAATCCACCGAGGTAGGAGACAATACCTCTGATTCAAACTCATGTATTCACAGGCAAGTCACTGAATCGGAAGTAACACTTACGAGTGGCTCATGAGTGTCTGCAAGTTCGTACTTGCCCCGCCACAAGCGGACTGTGGATAAGAATGCTCCGAGATAGTCTTTACAGTGCTGATAGTTGATCCCAGAAGGGGTATCAGTCCCGCAGTGCGCCATGAAAGGTATACTGCGGCTTGGAATATGTTCCCGACCTTCATTCAAAACACACGTTTGAATGACAAACTTTGAAACTTCAGTTCAGGATAACAGTCTTACGGAAGGTGCAATAGCCTCAAACCAGGACTTCTCACTCGCTGCGTCGGCAGTAGAGCTCCAACCACTAGCAGGTACAATTGGTGAGTCGGACGCATACACTAGCATAGCACGTCAGTCTTCCTAAAATAATGTAAATGAGCGAGGATTGGACTTACAATCTGGCTCATTTCCAAGTTCCAGCGCATACAAATTAGACACAGTGTTCTTTGCTTGGACAGCAGCCGCAAGGGTATTCGTCTGATTGTTCAGCTGACGGTTCAAGCCGATAGTCACGTCTCCCTGTAGGAAGCTATCTGCCAGAGTGAAAAATGACGGTCCATATGTAAGCGAGGTTGGAGCGTCCGCAGAGCTGGCGACGGTGTAGTTCACAGCAGTTGTCAAGGACGCATCGTAAGTAGCACGGTCCCTAGTATGCGTGAATGATTAGAAAGGTTTTCCAGATTACTCTGAAGAGGCGAGCCCTAAACAAGGTTAGCTTTCAATAACGTGCTGCTTACTGAGTTGTTCCGCCTATACGAACTGCAACAGGAGAACCGCGGAGGTCCTGGAGGTTCTGCAGACAGGTAGCGGTGGAAGCGAGGGCGGTATATCCAGGCCAAGCAAAGAATTCGATTGAGACTGCGACTTGAGACTTATCAATGACCGACGCGTTCGACGGGGCAGTATTCGGTACTGTAATCCCTAATGCACGAGAAAGTAATAAAAATAGAGTGAACACCACAAGTGAGTCGGCCTTGCGATGCATCTTCCGCTTGGTAGGCTCAGACAAGAAAGAGAAGAGGGACTAATTTTCACTACTCATCTTGACTACTTATGCATCTCTTCGATGGAAGTTCAATATAGAAGACCACGGTAATTTCTTTGCATCAACGTGGATCACGTCGGAGTCATGGTCATCTGCTAAAAAATATAATCTCTCCGAGGGAAGCATGCAGACGAACATATGTATCACGTCTATGATAGTCTTGCCTTGTAGTGGCCTGCAACATTCACTCGCGTGTACATGTGACGTTGACGGTCGGGAACCGGAAAGATGTAGACGATCCGCATAGATGGGGACGATCCGGATAGGTGTGGACGATCCGGAACATATTAGCGTCAGCAGGGCCAAGTTCGGACAGCTTCGGACCCGCAAGTCGCGGACAAACTGAGTAGATGGATTGACCGAGAGAGACTCAGAGACAATCATGACATATCTACATCCACATCCACGCTCTCTCGAGGAGCTCCTCTTACTACTGAGTTGACGAGCTCTCGCCTGATCTCAGGCCCAATCTGAGCGTGCGGCGTGGCGCGCACGACGTCCAATAGCGCATCTTTCTGGTCCGGAGTAAGGTCGGATGCGTACCTGAGAAAAGTGGTAATACTCATCAATCCAGTCATTTACAATATTAAAGTAGAATGTCCGCCTACCGTTGAACAAAAGCCAATAAACTCTGATGCCAAAGAACAGGTAAACGCTCGGAGTCGCCCCGGCTTTTAGCTTTGTAGGTATTCGAGAGTCGAATGAAGTGGAAGACAAGAGCGTCAACCACCTTGTACGGTAATTCGTACTTTTTGTCGACGAGAACCCGAATAAAGAGCGAGTTTGGACCTGGAGAGCGTGTTAGCAAGGTGTCAAAACTTCTACGAACAAGGATGCATATACCAGAGTAATCCATCTCAGCTATTCGCAATAACGCAGCAGAGGAATGTAGAACAGGGACTTTGGTCCGCGCTAAAACAGATGCTACGATGGCGGCTTGCTTCAAGGTACAGCCTTGCTAAGTGAGCGGAAACAAGATCTAATGAGTACAAAGCACGAACTTCGTATCATGTAGACATACATCCAACATCGGGAATACAATTCCTTTAAAGAATGCCCCTGGCTTATAGAGAGCTCGTTTTAGTGCCTCGTAATATTGCACATTAAGTTTCTTGTTCTGTGAAATGTCTTCTCGAATCGCATCAAGTAGTACGACGCTTAAGAATAGCTGAGCTTGCAGGGGTTTCATTGTAGAGATGAAGATTCTGGTTGCCGCTCGACAGGCATGAGGAGACCAGTTTTCGGGTTGAGTGAGTGCAAGGATACGTGCCCAGGCAGGGAGCGTAGGTATTACTTTGAAGAGTTTTGGGAGTGGATCAGATTTGTACTTTTGGAGGAAAAGACCTATTCTGAAAAACGATCAACGACATACTCGGGAGCTGGTATTTCAGATATATAAATGCATACTTCGTATATACCTCAACTACTTTGGGGTCAAGGCCAAGTGCTGGATCAGGCTTTGAACGATCTGACAGTCGTTGAAAATAAGCAACACAGAGTGAGACGACCCAGGATTCAAGAATCACCTTGCTGAACCTTTTGTATTACAGCAGCATTGGGGGTTGGTTCATCGAGTTTTGCAAAGATTATATCTGCTAGAGTTTTTCTTTCTCCGGCATTGTTTGGAAGGAGAGCATCTAAGGTTTGCAAATCGCCTGAATCTATTTCCTACACGGTTCTTCAGCTGTAGAAGGACTGGATCAGGGCTAATCCAACTCACGAAAACTTCCTCCACATCGTCTTCGACATTCTCATCTTCGCTCTCTTCCTCATCTTCATCTTCATCCATGACTCGTGCTTGTGCTAGTTGCGTGGTCTCTTCATCATCGCCATCATCCTCCAAGGCATCTATTTCGTCTTGCTGAACTTTAGCCAATTCAAAGATACGCCTTGAAGTCTTTGGGTCCAATATAACCTTTCAAAAAGTTTTCATAACAATCGATTAACAGACATTGTTTCACGGCGAAATACCTCCGAGCTTTCATCTTCTACAGCTTTTCTGCTCGCCTTTTTTCGTTTGTTGGGCTGCGAAATCCGGCCATATTTTGCTTCGAGCTCGTCCTCATCCAACTGAACGAGCAGAGGGTCGTGCCTCGACTTTCCTGAGGCCTTTGAAACGCGAGGCATGGTAGAAGAAATGAAAAAAATGAAAACCGTGTGAAAACGCGTCCGTGCTCGCCAGAGTGAGACAGGAGACATAGACCGCTCAAGACTGATATAAATCCGCTCCTTGACCGCCCACTGCCAGCAATCGCTTCTCTCTTTCTATCGTCATCATGTCCCCTTCTGGCGTATATTTTATTCCCTTCTCTTCTCTACGCTCCAATCTAATACTTCCTTAGATCAAAACCCTGGACAAGAACGGCCAAGAAATCACGACCGTCGGTTTTAACCGCTTCGGCTTCGACAGCGAGGTCCCTATTGACGCTTTACGTTCTTTATATCTTCGATCCCACTATGTCTTGACCTCGGACAGCAAGTCATCCGACCCTGGTTCCGACGATGAAGAGATCCAGCATGCCAAGTTTACCAAAGGAACCGCTGCCTTCCAGTCAAAGTCAATCTTCTATCCTGATATTCAGTCAATCTCCTACACTACTCTCTCTCGTTTTCCTCCTGTAAAACTGCTCTCTCCATCTGACCGCAAACGCATTCTTGTCACTGGAGGGGCTGGTTTCGTCGGTTCCCATCTGGTGGATCGTCTTATGCTTCTTGGCCACGAAGTTACTGTGCTGGACAACTTTTTCACTGGTTCTAAGACTACTGTCAGCCACTGGGTTGGGCATCCCAATTTCGAGCTGGTCCGTCACGATGTGGTTGAACCTTTCATGATCGAGTGTGACCGTACGTCCGAGAGCCATTCATTGTGCTTGTCCCATCTTTAATACTCTTGCAGAGATATACCACTTGGCTTGCCCTGCTTCTCCTCCTCACTACCAATTCAATGCTGTCAAAACCATCAAAACCTCTTTTATGGGTACTCTTAACATGCTTGGTCTCGCGAAGCGTACGAAGGCTCGGTTCCTGATTTCTAGCACTTCGGGTAGGTTGCAAGCACTCCAAAGCGAGCGCATGTAGCTGAAACATTACAGAGGTTTATGGTGACCCTGAGGTACACCCTCAAAACGAGGATTAGTG
>RCHF01004273.1:0-15317 GCA_003987895.1 Neonothopanus nambi | reverse complement strand
ATCCTCGTTGAAGATATACGCCCAAGAATTGCGAAGCGCGAACAGCATAATGCTGAAGAAATTATCAGTTTCTCGTCAAGTGTCTAATTAGTTGCAAGCCACACCCTAGGAAACCTGATATAACCAGTCCGGCCAAGATAGCCGCCTTCGCTGCAATCCCCGCGCACCTAGCATTACGCTCACCAAGCAAATTCCCTATCCTATTCCCAAAAAAATCCATTAAAATCATAAACTTGAACTTGCAAAAACAGCATTCTTGGATCCTTGGCTCAAGTTGTACTCGACATCCAGAATTTCTTACTTCCTTGAATCGTATCATTAATCTCTTGAACTGGCATGGCTCCAGTCTACGTGCTTGACAAGTATTATCTCGGGTTGACTGTCCTGGTGACAACTGCGTACCAGCTATTGGGTTTCGCAATTGCATGGACGTTTCAATTCGACAAAATAACTGATTTCACCGGAGGTGTGTGGTTTTCACCTAATCGGAGCCTGCGGACTGTGCTCATTACTGTTACATGCCTATCCTGGTGCAGGATCGAATTTTTTCATCTTAGGTTTGTTGTCTTTTGCTCCACCATCGGCCCCCATACCCAGAACTAATCGTTTAATTAGCCCTTCTAACGCTCCTCATTGGAAATGAGTTTCATGCGAGGAACATTATAGCGACTGTCCTGGTGATGGTGTGGGCCGTGCGCATAGCAGGATTCTTGTTGTATCGGGTGCTGAGGATTGGAAGCGATAATCGCTTTGATGAAATCCGGTCCAACTTCTTCAAATTTCTCGGTGAGTTATTTGCGTATTCCAATCACTGTAAAATTATTCAAACGAGTCGACCTGCACATAGGATTCTGGGTTGGTATGTGATATCGACTTATGTACATAAAAAGGCATGTGTCTGAACCATAGTCTCTCATTCAAGGTCAAATTGTCTGGGTATGTCAATCTTGACTGCAACTTGAACGCCAATGATACGATTTACGAGTCACATCTATGCAGGTCTGGACTGTGTCCCTTCCTTTGACCATTCTAAACTCGCCCGCCGTATCTGACACAGGACGGAGCGGGTCGAACCCTAAATTCGGCACCGGTCGTGATATCGCAGGGATCGTGCTATGGGCATTGGGATGGGTGATAGAAACCGTTGCTGATGGGCAAAAGGTTTTCAGTTGCTGGATTATGCGGAAAAACCTCGTATACTGACGACTGTTGTCAGTTTAGATACAAGATGGCGAAAGGTACACCTAAAAACAAGCCCATCACGGTAATCGTAACAGTCGTACTCTCACTCGGCTGCTGTCGTCTTACATGGTTCATTAGTACGGACTCTGGGGATGGTCCCGTCACCCACCCTATTTTGGAGAGTATGTCTGGAGCGATATGCATCATCTTGTTGGGTACTGATTAGTGCATGGTAGAATATTGTGCTGGTGGGGAATTTGGACTCTCTGCCTGTCCCCGACAACCAACGGCTCTCTTCCATCATCCGCCCGATCTGCTCAGTACGGAGCAGTAGTTTCACCACTGTTTACACTTATGTAAGTCAAAGTTCACCTCTTCGACATGGAGTGCTCCTCATTCCAGACGTCTAAAGCCTACTCATGTTTGGATCTGGGGTACCTACCGCCGAGAAGCCACAGGCCAAGAAGTATTTCCTGATGAGCTGCGGCGACAATGTTCGAGGAGAGAACAAGAACGCCTGGAATAACTACAAAGACTATCTCCGCAAGACATCAATCCTGGTACCGATTCCTCCGGCGTTGTATAAAAACCTCCCAGAATTTGTAAAGAGGACGGTTTTACTGGACTTTCCGATGTATAGGTTTGATGAAGGAAAAGATGGTGCTGCTGCGATTGAGGAAGCTAGAGGAAGGGAGTCGGGTTGAAGTTTGTACTTTGAATGTTACTATGTAAGCTATCATTGATGTAATCTGTTTATTTCTCGAGCGCACAACACTTCTAAAATCGACCGATCGTTTTCGTGAATAGCAGATGATGAGGTGGTCATATTAGAGGTTTTGTTCTCCTTCGATTTAACCCCATCTCTGGATTCGAAGCAACTCATCTGGCTCGCCACAGCACGAGCTCTTGTTCCTTCCCGGAAAAATGAAAGCACGCGCATACGTACTTGCCCATGACTAGTAAAGCTCATTCATATCAGCAAGCTCAAAACAGTATTGGATATTGTCCTATGTAGCCAACTAAAGCAACTTCCATATCTGAATTCAATTCATGGTAGGCCTTCCGATTCTCGGCTACATACAGACAGTCAAACAAGCTTTGATTGGACGGGCCGCCTCCGGGAGCAGTCTTTCAGCAATCTTTCACGGTCAAGAAATGAAAAGCCACTGGTCATACCTTTAATCTTGGATCGAGTTTTAGTGCAACAACTTGAAGCTCCACTCCACGATTATAGATGCTGCCATTCTAGCCCGAGTGCGTCCTTGCAGCCATGTGGAACACCACGCTTAACAGTTTGAGTGCAGATATTATACGGCCATAACTTTCACCGATTCCTTCTGGCGAGGTGCTCACAGGTTCCGACATCCTGCTGAAGCTCGGCCTCAACAGACCGACTGATTTTTTATCTAGTATACCTGGCCGGATTGTAACATGGCCGGATAGGAATGGAGTCCAGCAATGGCAGGTATTGTACGGTCGAACCTCCAACTCAATCAACAAAAAGCTCCGCAGTATCCTTTTATTGTATGTTGCAGGGGAAGATCGATGTGAATATGCGTTATTTTCGCGTACACTCTCTCGACAGGGGCACTGGGTGGCGTTCAAATCATACCGTACGCGAATGCGTGCATGACGTCTGCGACTTGGTACTATGCATAGCGAAAATGGTTGCAGGTATAAGTACGAGGCGTATCTTGGCCCTTTATCGCCTACTCGGACTCACGACTATCCTGACCGGGGAAGTATGCACTCAATCCAAATACTAGATCTTTTCGCCATCGTACTCTGCATTCAATTGGCCTATTACCTTCTCACTCACCGGCGCCTCCGACACAAACTACCGCCTGGTCCTCCTGGCTATCCGATCATTGGCAACATATACGATATTGGTGAGAGAGAATGGATCACTTACAAGAAAATGTCGCAGCAATACAGTAAGAATCTTGGTTTCTTTAGGGGGTGGGTCTTTCACTACCCTACTGACGATTTTTCTTTTGCTCTCTCGGCCAGACTCTGACATTGTCTACTTGAATATGTGTGGAACTCCGTTGATAACGTTGAATACTCTCCAGACAGCACGCGACTTCTTTGACAAACGATCATCCATATACTCAGATAGGCATGTCTGGTACATATGAAAGTATTCATTGACTAACTATATACCGTCAGACCACGCATGCCCATGATGAACGAACTGTATGTCATCTTTCTGGTTTTCGAGGTCGGTGAGTCACTGAAATGATCACCTCCTATTCAGTGTAGGATTCGATTGGCACTTTGCGTTCATGCCTTACGGAAAACCATGGAGAGGTAGGTATATCATCAGTCTTTGCGTGACGGTGGCTATCTGACACCACCATCAGAACGTCGGAAACTGTTCCACAAAGAGCTGCAGCCGCCTGCATCCCTTCTACACAGACCGCTCGAAGTCCAAGCAACCCGAGTATTGTTAAAGAAACTTCTCGACACGCCAGAAGATTTTGAGCGACACCTTCGACAGTAAGTATTACAATTTTTACGCAACGCAAAATTAGTTCTTTGTTCACTGTCGTGTATCTAGCATGACGGGCACGATCATTCTGTCAACTGCATATGGAATCGATGTTCAACCTAAAGACGATCCCTACATAGACATTGCCGAAAAAGCTTTACACGCGATGGCATGCGCAGGGAACGCAGGAGCGTTCTTGGTGGACGTCGTCCCAGCGCTCAAATATGTACCAGAATATTTACCTGGTGCAGGATTCAAGAGAAAGGCGAGAGAGTGGCGAAAATCTGTAAAGGCGATGCGGGAAGTACCATATGAGTTTGTCAAGCGTGGTATAGTACGTCCCTTCTCAGTATGTGGAGAGCTGAAATTGACTTGAACATAACAAGGTCGATGGTAGCGCGAGCAAGACATCGATTGCGTTCAGGGTCTTGGAGGAAATGCATAACGAAGGCACCTATTCTCCAGAAAACGAGACCATCCTTCAGGATGTTTTGGCCGCTATGTATGCAGGTAAGCTTGCAGTGGATGAATTTGTCTGTTCAGTTGCTGATTGTGCCGTGAAGGGGGATCTGATACAGTGAGTTTGCCTTTTTGTTTTCAGGTCCAGGTTCTGAGCTTCCGGATGAGCAGACTGTCTCTGTTCTCAGCTCCTTCATACTAGCAATGGTTCAGAACCCAAAAATACAAACCAAGGCGCAGCATGCAGTTGATGAAGCGGTAGGCATGGACCGGTTACCTGATTTTGCGGACCAAAACTCGATTCCCTATGTGGATGCGTTGGTAAAAGAGGCCCTTCGATGGAATCCAGTCGCGCCTTTAGGAAAGCTTGCGTATCGTGCTCTGATCTGGATAGAATCGACTGACTCAAGTTTTCTAGCTGTTCCGCATCGAGCTACAACTGAGGATGTGTATGAAGGATTCTACATCCCGTCTGGATCCATTGTCGTTGCAAACACATGGCAAGAATCTCTCATACAATGAGCGTACGCATTTCTTCTGACAAGCAAGAAAATCAGGGCAATTCTACATGACGAATCGTTGTTTGGGCCAGACACGGACAAGTTTAATCCGGAAAGATTTTTGAACGAGGATGGAACGCTGAATCAAAATGTTCAACATCCGGACATGGCATTTGGAATCGGAAGGAGACAATGTCCTGGGATAGACATGGCAGAATCTTCAGTGTGGATTGCGATAGCTTCGATATTGGCTTGTTTTGATATTGAGGCTGCTCATGAGGACGAAACTGAGATTGGGGAATACACGTCAGGAATATTATGGTAGGTATTAATTTATACTTGAGAATTAATGGATTCTAACGTCTGTTGCAGTTATCCGAAGCCGTTCCCCTGTAGAATACGAGTTAGAGATGAGCGTAAAAGTAAATTGCTGATGTAACTCTGTAGTACAACTTGAATAGAAACCATAATAATGCAGCAGTATAATAATCGCGGACAGACATTCAAATCTCAAGCAGAACTTGGTTTCTATCCACAGCCAGTGCATCCAATGCCTGTCCAGTCTCGTTCCATGGCCTATCCACATCCCCCGCCGCCTCCTCAGCAACCTCAGTATCCTCAGTATCCAACAAGATCTGCTTCTAGTTCACCTACCAGACGTCCTCTGCCTGCTCCAGCTTATGCTCCTTCGAATTCTGCCCCATATCCTCCCGTACCAGTCGTGAACAGTGCGAGATTTCCTCCTCAAACAAAGCATCAGAGCATGGATCTTTCCGTCTTTCAGAGGTTCAATCAGGAACGGTTCAGTGGCAGAACCAATGTTAGTCCCGTCAAAGGTACTGTGTTGCTCAAATGTTCATTTTCTGTGCTTATTTTCAGTTGCTCTAGATCAACCGCCGCCGAGACGACGTGCCAGTCCGCCTAGATTCTTCCCTGCTGCTCCAAACACCACTAGCTCATCACCCTCGACCAGTAATAGCAGTAGATCTGCTAGTCCTACTAAATCTTCTCCTTATCCGTCCTCTTCCTATTCGCCTGCTCATTCTATGCCTTCCTCGTCCACCTCGTATTCGCCTGTTCACCCCACACCTTCCTCGTCTGCCTCGTACTCGCCTGTTCGTCCTACACCTTCCTCGTCCGCCTCGTACTCGCCTGTCCGCCCCACACCTTCCTCGTCTGCCTCGTACTCGTCTGTTCACTCCACTCCCCCCTCAACATTCACGCCTTCGTTCTCTCAGCAGACTCCAACACAGAACCGCAACTACCCTCGCCAGTACAACCCTATCATAGATCCGCCTTCTCCCACCTCTGCTCCTTCACCAGGAGAAACCAAATTTGTACCACTATGGAAGAGATCGAGTATTGCGAGAGGTCGCCCGATGTCCATGAGCGCAGCGCCACCCTCCAACACCGATAGCCCAACCCGGACAAGACCAGACGGAAGCCCAGTCCCGAATGGCAAGCGGCCTCTACCGAGCCCATGTCAAGCACCCGATCATAATCGCAGCAACTCCCCTACTCGCAATCCATCACCCACTCGTAATCCGTCACCCACGCGCAATCTGTCRCCTACTCGCAATCCGTCACCCACTCGAATGATCGCTCAACCAATCAACCGCTTTCCAAAGCGCGAAGAGGTTGAACACGAATATCGCTCTACCAGCAGCTTCTCGGGCAGAGGTGACGCGTCCCCAGCGTCCTCGGCACCTCCAAGTCCACAATACGGCATTCTGGACCTGCCTTCTCGCACTGCCAGTCAGATCAATGCCAACAATTTTACCAACGGTTTTCCTCTACCCCCAGCGATGCCAAGTGGCAAAGCAGTTCAAAGTCTTCCTCCGTCTATTATAGGAACTGGTGCGTCCAGTTCGGGGGTGCCCACTCCACCTGGAATGACCCGCGGTCGTGCAGCCACTGCCAGCGGTATTGGTGACACAGGAGGAGCGAGTATGACGCTGAGGTTTGCCAAGATGGGTTTGGAAGAGGAAAGTAAGAAGGGTGCGTGGCCGCAGGATCTCCCGAGGCTTCCGAGAGGTCCGGGATCTTCCTTCACTTCGATTTCGAATTCGAGCCCAACCTCAAACTCCACATCTGCGTTCAGCAACAGGTCTACCTTTAATAGAGATTCTCATCCTCACCCCGGTCCTCACCCCGGCTATAGAGGTAACAGGGCTGAAGAAATCACTCTCGCAGATCTCGACGAGCCGCCACCCCGTCCGGCATCGACCAGCTTCAGCTTACGGTCTGCCTCACCCGCCGAATCAGTAGCCAGCGGTGTCAGTCGCGCGAGTGGCGCTAGCAGAGTGAGCGGCACATCGACCTCATCGACCGTGTCGCGTGGCGCATTCGACAGATTTAGGCAGACGGCTATCGAACGAGTTAATAGATTTGACTACGATGAAGAGGAGGATCAGTATGATCTTCCCCAGCCGCAGAGGTTCTCCCAGATAGGCCCACAGACCCCACGGCAACGGCAGCAAACACAACCTCCTATTTTGAACATCGAGTCGCCCGCTCCGCTCGGCGGTCGCGACAGGACGGCAGATGTGAGGAAGATGGAGGTCGATTCTCGGATGCAGGCTATGAATATGAATCAACGCCCTGCTTCTACACCTGGTTCAAGATCGGGGTCGGTGCCTCCGGTACCGAGGATCGCCATCTCTGGGCTCGATAGCGATGATGACGAGAACGAGGATAGCGGTTCAACCGGGATCCCTTCCATCGCAATTTCTGTCAGTGGGGATGATGGACCGGAGGAGAGAAAACCACCGGGTCCTCCACCTCCCAAAATTGTATTCGAAGTTCCTGGGATGGGTATCGATTCTCAATTTGGTGGTGGTGCTGATGTCCCGGCCATCAATATTTCTGGTATGGACGACGACGACAATGACAATCACTCTCATCACCAACAACGCAGACCTGCACCTTCTGTTATCTCTGCTCCCAGCCGGTTCGACCAACCCCGGCGCCCAGGAGGTCTAACGTGTCCTGCATGCGCGAAACCTATCATCGGCCGCATCGTCGGGGCTATGGGGATGAAATGGCACCCGGAATGTTTTCGATGTTGCGTTTGCGGAGAGCTACTGGAGTGTGTTAGTTCATATGAAGGTCCAGATGGGAGGGCGTATTGTCATTTAGATTATCATGAGGTGATTTATATTCCATTGCTCTTTTACATGAGTACTGACATACTTTGTACATTTACAAGTCGTTCGCTCCGAAATGCTACCACTGTAAAACACCTATCGTAGAAGAGCGCTTCATATCCCTTGACGACCCCGCGCTCGGTAAACGGACGTATCACGAACAGCACTTTTTCTGCTCCGAATGCGGAGACCCGTTCCTCTCACCTTCTTCGTCCTTGCCGCACAATAGGCACCACCAGCCCGGTGGTGTTGGGAAGGGAGAGATGTCGTTCAGCGGTGACGGGACGTTTGTTGGTGGTGAAGACGACGTCGGGTTTACGGTCTACAAAGGATACCCGTACTGTGAGGCGTGTCATGTGAGGCTGAGGTTGCCAAAGTGTAAGAAATGCAAGAGGCCGATCAGAGATCATATGGAGGCCGTCGAAGCGCTTGGAGGAAAGTGGTGTTGGGAGTGTTTCTGCTGTGCAGTGAGTGTGAATATTGGTTGTTCCTATATCTGTTGCTGATTTTATTTTGTTTTCTCTAGAGTTGCGAAAGGCCGTTTGAGGAACCGTCGTTCTTCGAGAGGGACAAGAAGCCGTATTGCGAGAGTTGTTTCAGTATTATGATTCGAAATGAACTCTAAGATGATTTTATGATCAATGGACTTTCTGGCTTTGTGTTTTCTAGTATCTGCTTTCGAATCGTCATGATGTAGATTGTAACATATTCTCATACTTGCGTCTCGTATTCCATACTTGCAAGTTATGACTCGATCGTAATTCCTTGATTGATGTCTTGTTGCGAGTGTATACTTCCCACTACGTCGATCAAGATCCAATTGAATCCGAACCAATTGGAGGCACTGTAACCACCGCCTCCACAGACGTAGTTTGGAAACACTCAGATGTAGTTCTCTGTACTCCACCTTAACACTACTTTGAACGACACTGTAACTTGCTATATGGCTTCCGCCCATTATATCGATTACGACTCCATTCTGGCTGCCTATGAGTCTATCATCCAAAAACAGTGTAACTGGTGCGAATCTTTTGATCTTCTCTCTTCCACTTCTCTGTTTTCGTTCGTGAAAAGCTCATTTGAATCCATGGCTCTGCATTTAGGCTTTTGTTGAAATATGCTGATAATGTATGTAAGCTTTCAATCGTCAATATATGGTGCTGAACATTGATGGATGTAGTCCGACGACCTCTCGCTTAGTCTCCATGCCTCCGGTTCGCAAGGCCTTCCAGAATTGAAGCAGGCTTTGAGCAACAACCTCGACAAGGTGCACATCGCGTTCTTCCGTGAAGAGGCGTCGCAAGTGAGGACGAACCCGGGGTTTGCCTTGATCAACTTTATACCAGTGTCGGCGTCGGGGGTTAGGAGAGGTATAGTTGTGTATTTCGTTGCTATCTAATTCAACTCCTCTTATCGGACATGTGTCTAGCCCGGGCTTTGGTCCATTCGCGTCGCGTGGGAGCGTGTTTCACCAAGGTGAGTAGGTGGGTTATTGTTCGGTGGCTCATTATGTAGCTGAGTTATTGTTCCTTTCTTAGACTGAATACGCAACTTTGACTGTCGACCACCCATCTAATCTCACTCCCTCTGCTATACATCAAGCTGTTCTGAACCCGGACAGCGTTCACACTATTCAGATTGATCGTTCAACGTCAACTCCTCCACCAGATACCAGTACCAGTACCGAAATGCTGTCTCGAGATCGCCATCCCATCAGCCTGGAACCCGTTAGGCGTTCCTTTTCGGAGATGCACGCCCCCTCATCCAAACTTGTATCCTCCGCCTCTCCGCCCAAGTCCAGCAGCATGTTCTCCGGTCTTCTACGACGCAAGAACAACCAATCGAAAAGAGGATCATTAACAGAGAGCGAAGAGGACGTGCCTCCTCCCATTCCCCCAAAGGATAAGGGCATATACACTGCCCAATCTCTTCATCAACAAAGACAACACTCAGCTCAAACGGCTGGTCCTAGCTCTTATACCCCTGTAACCAGATCTATATCTCAACCCCAACCTATACCCCAGAAAGAGCGCAGGAATAGCCTTTCAGAGTTTGCCGTCATCTCAAACTCATTTAGCTCGGACGAGGTCGTCGTGGAACGCCCTCCACCTCAGTCCAAATCTCCGCCTCAGTCCCAGAACCGGTCTCTATCTCAGTCGCCGACGCAGGGAGGAAGGGCGTCGTTGTTCTCTGTGCCGCTGGATCGGAAATGGATTTCGGAGGTGGCATATATTCCGAGCCCCGAGGAGCGGGCTCGTAGGCGGGCACTTGCTCAGCAACAAAGACAGAAGGAGGAGGAGGAGGCACTAAGAGAAGAGGCTGAGCGTCAAGCGAGGATCAAGTTGGAGAAGGAGGAGATGCTCCGGCGGGAAGAGGAAGAAGAGAAGAGGAGGAAAGTTTCTTTGGAGCAGGAGTTGAAGCAAATTGCTGCTGAGCGCCGTATGAGAGAGTTGAGAGAGAAAGAGGAAGAAGAGCGGATGAAGCGGGAGATTGAAGAGAGGAAACAGGCAGAACGCGAGAGGCGGCTCGAAGAGCATAGGAAACTGGAACAATGGCGACAAGCGCAAGAGAAGGCGGCTCTTGAGAATGAGCGAAGAGAGGCTGAGGAAAGGAAGAAATACGAGCTGCAGAGGAAGAAGAAGGTACAGGAGATGGCACAGCAAGTCAAACTGGAGGTGCAGTCAGGATCCTCGATCGCTGCATGGGGCACGCTGCAGACAGGCGATTCACTGGTCTGGAGGAGACGCTACTTCAAGTTGATTGGCTCAACGTTATTTGTATATCGAAGTCCAAACGTGTGTTCATACCACCATATCCGATGGTATACGTTGTCTGATTTCATGAAGCAGGATTTAAACCAAATACTGGAAGAAGTTGATTTACGTGGGAAGCTAGTGGGAACAAGGGAATGGAATGAGGGATTTGAAGAACTAAAGGCGATACCACACTCATTTGCTATTGAATTCAAAGATGGCCGGGAACCATGGGCTATGTTTGGCGACACTGAGGATGAAAAGGTACTTTGATTCAACAATAATATAACTGCTTGAAGGCTGATCAAGAATTGTAGATAAAGCTCCTTGGGATACTCCATTACGCAGCTGAGCTATGAGGTATACTATGTATGTTCTGTATGTACTGAGTAGTATAGGCATAAAGGATGATGAATTATGTGACGATGTGACATGAGTCACGGTCATCTCAACGTCCATCAGGCGAATGCCATGGCAGGGCTAGTGTCGCCCAAGCCAGTCTCGTATCTTCAGCAGAATGCTCAGTATAATCCTTATGCTCGTGCAGGCCTCTCTGCATACTCAGAAACTCCACCTCTCTCTAGTGCACCCCTCGCCCATCCTGTTCCTCACCAACCAGTCGGTCAATTCATAACGAATGCCACTCTCGGAAATAACATTAATCTTCAAGAGGACAGCAAAATTTACCAATATGTTGTTGAACTCATGGACCCAAACACGAGGGAGACAGCACTTTTGGAGTTGAGCAAGAAGCGTGAGCAGTACGATGACCTTGCTCTCATTCTCTGGCATTCATTCGGTTCGTCGGCGTACCTATCCTATTGTTCTTCTTTTGTTCTCATTTTTTGAATTTCAGGCATCATGCCCGCTCTATTGCAAGAAATTGTCTCTGTATATCCACTCTTGTCTCCTCCTAGCTTGACCGCAACAGTGTCAAACCGGGTGTGCAATGCACTCGCGCTCTTACAGTGTGTTGCGTCTCACACGGAGACTAGACAGCTTTTTCTGAATGGTGCGTTGCCGCGTATTTTCTTTTCTTTACGTGCCATTAACGTTATTTACAGCTCACATTCCGCTCTTTTTGTATCCGTTCTTGAATACAACTTCCAAAACCCGACCATTTGAATACTTGCGTCTTACTTCTTTGGGAGTCATTGGTGCACTTGTAAAAGTACGTCTCTAATGCTTACGCTATCCTGACCGAATATATTAATTGCGATGCAGCAAAACGACAATAACACTGTCATTCACTTTCTCTTATCGACGGAAATTATACCCCTCTGTCTCCGTATCATGGAGACAGGCTCGGAACTCTCAAAAACTGTAGCTATTTTTATTGTCCAGAAGATCTTGCTCGACGAAACCGGGTTGACTTACATATGCCACACATATGAGCGCTTCTATGCTGTGGGCACCGTATTGAGCAACATGGTCACTCAGTTGGTGGAGTCACAAGCCGTCCGCCTGCTCAAACACGTCGTCCGTTGCTATCTTCGACTGAGCGATAATCTCAGGTTTGCTTTTCCGTCACTTCTTCAAACTTATATGAATCTCATAATGTTATTCGGTTACAGGGCTCGAGAAGCACTTCGCGCTTGCCTACCTGAGCCGCTTCGTGATCAGACCTTCAGTGCGCTACTCAAGGTATGCTTTTTCAAATCCGTCACACGACCCCGAGTTTACTCATCATGTCAACGTTATAAGGGCGACATGGTAACGAAACGATGTCTTACGACTCTACTGAATAATTTGAACGAACCTTGAACAATTGTATAACCCAAAGTCTCGTCCTGACAATCTATTATCTTGCATTTGCTCTGATTTGCATCCCTTTTACCCCCCTTCGTCTCTGTTCGGTAGAATTAAAGTGTACAAACTACTTAGTGTTGAATACTTGCGGTAGCTTATTTTATACGTACAAAAGCTGTATTACTGAGAATAAAATTGTGTTCAAAGTCTTATTGCAAAGTATGTATGCTCAGGAGTCGGGCTCAGAGCCAGGGCCTGAGGCCGACGCCCAGAGCGATCAAGGTAGATCACATGACCAGCCCAGACAAAGTGGCGCGTTCATTAAGCAGCTCGGGTCCTTCGTTCTAACCTTCCGCCCTCCCTTCAACTTCCATCGTCTACAATGAATCAGACAGCGTGCTCTCAGTTCGAGGGGCGTCCAGTCTGCTTTAGCTCAAAGGATGTACCGTTCTATTACTCCCCCCAGCGCACATTAGTCGAAGGCATTTCGGACCCTATTCTCACTCTCGCTGCGCCGATATTGGCCTACTGGGCATCTTCTTTGTTTTTCCACTATCTCGACGTCAGCGGGTGGAAATGGCTTGAACAGTATCGCATTCACGATTCTGCAGAAGTTAAAGCAAAAAATCTGGTCACCCGAACCCAGGTCGTCTGGGCTGTGATCTTCCAGCAGGTCGTACAAACCTTGTTGGGTCTGTTTTGGCTGACGGAGAAGAATACTGTCAGTCCCGTCTTGGAACTGCAGAAGACAGCTATAAGGATCGAGCCCTTTATGGAGTCATTACTTGGAAGGGAACAGGGTGCAAACATGTTGCATGATGCAGCCTATTTCGTGTACTGGTGGGCAATTCCATCTGCCCAGCTCCTTATGGCTATGTACGTGTCGAGATCATTCCTCCTTTTAAGCTATTCTCATCAAAGGGCTTATTACTACAGGTTCATTATCGATACATGGCAATACTTCTTGCATCGATTCATGCACGTTAACAAATGGTTTTATAAACACTTCCACTCTTGGCATCATCGTCTTTACGTTCCGTACGCATTTGGGGCGCTCTATAACCATCCTGTCGAGGGTTTCGTTCTAGACTCTCTGGGTGCTGCGTTAGCGGAGTACTTGACCGGTATGACCTCGCGCCAGGCTCTCGTTCTCTTTGTTGTTTCTACTTTGAAGACTGTGGATGATCATTGTGGCTATAAGCTTCCTTTCGATCCTCTACAGCTAATGAGTGGAAACAATGCGGCGTATCACGACATCCACCATCAGGTATGGAGCACTATTCGTTTTGCCCTTTTGCACTTTGACGCTGAATCGGGTTTTTTTCTCCCCTCCTTTCTTCAAGGTCATCGGTATAAAGTCCAACTTTGCTCAGCCTTTCTTCATACACTGGGACGTATTGCTGGGTACACGTATGACAAGGGAAGAGATGGAGCGCCGGAGACAAAAACAAAAAGAGAAATCCCTTTAGAGCATTTATTTTTACTTATGGCCTGCCGCAGTCTTGCGGAAAATCCCCCACTCTTTTACTACTTTGCTTTCTTGGTTGATAACATTATTATATTAGCGATGTAATTATAGTATCTGTGACCTTGGTGGATACTTACTATTAAGTGTTTGCCCTCCCGCCGTCCCAGTCTAAGTATAGGCAGTCCGACACTGTTTGTCCTTGCTTACATCCATTCTCACTGCTTGTTCTCTCCGACTTCCATGATCCTCCGAGCTGCAAGACGGGCTCGTCCCTGCTTCAACGCCGACACCTACACACGTTCATTCTCATCTTCCAACTCTTGTCTCGATTTTCATTTCGACACCCATCAATTCGTCCAGCGGCTGGAACGTGAGGGCCTAAATCGGGCTCAAGCTGAGGGTATTATGTCTGCGATGGCCGAAGTCATTGACGAGAGTATTAGAAACATGACGAGCAATATGGTTACCAAAGCGGAACAAGAAAAGGTTGGTGTTCTCCTGGCCCCAACATCAACGTCTACTTGCTCGCTGACGTGTAGTCTGTTGTTGGTAGCACCACTATACCCAGCAAGTAGATTTCGCGCAAATGAAGTCCGAGTTACAGCTTATGGAGAAGAACGACCTCGCGATGATCAAGGCGGAGAACGAGCGGCTCATGAACGACATCGAAAAGCTCAAGCAACGACTGAGGGAGGAGATCTCACGAACGCAAGCTGGTGTACGTCTGGATTTGAATTTGGAGAAGGGGCGGTATCGTGATGAGAGTAATTCGAAGGAGATGAAGATGAAAGAAGTGGAATACAAGATTGAACAGGAGATTGCTGGGCTGAGAACGGCTATACAAGCTTCAAAGGTATGTTATAGGCAGATAATTTTGTTTTTTTTTCTCCTGACATGTCTTCTCAGGCCACGACTCTACAATATCTTGTGGGAATTGGTATGTTGCTTCGATGTATTCGGATTGTGTTGACTGTCTGACCATTCTTTGCTCTTGTGCATAGTGACTGGTGGCGCGGCTTTACTAATGGCGTACATGCGTTTCCGCGCTTGACTACGGTTCTTCGTTCTTCGAGATAATTTGTATATCAACCAACCACAGGTACTGTACACCACATACCCACATGTACACATACAACTATTATACTTACGTTCATGTAATAATTACCATGCGGGGGGAGGACCCAGAGAAGTCATACTAAACTGAATGCTGGCCGAATGCGCGACATATGTATCCTTGACCAACTTTGCAACATCCTGAAGAATGATCAGAGAACGCAACGCAAGTTACCGAGAGAAACCTCTCACCGTTAAAAGATCAGTACAGTGGCCTCTATCCATTGGTCCTGCTCGCCGACCATCAAGCTCCACGATATGTGGTACACCATTGACCCTAGCTTCGACGAAGCAAGTGAAGTGAAGATCAGTGTCTAGATCGGTCGGTACAGCAGACTGCCCAGTAGAAGCCGATTCCGCGTGTATTTCGGCGAATAATGGGGTGGTTTCCAGGAATATAGCGCGTTCTTCGGGAGTTTTGTCTGTTTAAACGGACGGTTAAGTTGGTTGGATTTC
>RCHF01004272.1:0-42127 GCA_003987895.1 Neonothopanus nambi | reverse complement strand
GATTACGTTCTCGATTTCAAGTCGCTAGACATTATGACCAAGATGTTGAAGCAGTATGGAGTACTTGACCTCGCTGATACTCGGAGAATGTACAGAGTCAGCTTTGCCATCCCGGAGAGCAGCCTCTTGGGTGGGTGGATATTCGAATCGCTTGGGATCCGCTATACTTCTGGTGATGGTCTCAGTGGGATCACTCCCGACGTGATCTTTGGCCCCTTCAAGCTCATGACCCGGATTTCAAATAATGAATTCTCCGACTCTACCTTCGGGTTCTCCTCCTCCTCCTCCTCCTCCTCCTCCTCCTCCTCCTCCTCCTTCGTCCAMGACCGTAGCATAATCTACGAGTCGTCTGAAGGGGCCGTTCTTTGGAAGAAGGACAAGGTTGTTTTCAAGCCTCCCCCGAATGCGGACTCTCCTCCTGGTTTGACACTGCCTACGATCTTCTTAGACCGGTGTATCGTACAGTTCAACATCATCAGTGATTCCTCGATCGTTGTCAGCAATAAGATCTACTATATTCCTTCGAGCCGGAATGACACCTTTGACGCGTTCTTCTTTGATGAGGACTCTCGCAATATGCGCGTAACCCTTTGGATTTTGAAGATTGCAAGTGCTATAAAATGCAAGGATGCTAGCTCCGGACTTGAGGCCGTCTGTACTCTGCAAGATGTTATACGAGACCAAAAGGGGCAAGTCGAGGTGGATGTCAAATATATACTCGTCGTTCCTCAAAGGGAGTATAAAGTAGTCTGGAAGATGCCAAGCGGATGGGAAGGTACGGTGGAAAACGGGGAGGTATATGTACAATATCTCAGAGTGGGCAATATCCGGAATTGAAGGATCGCGGTTTGTTACACACTTGACCCTGTTATTTCTAGCAGCTATGTATGAACTAAGCAATTTGCAGCCCAACCCTTTTGTTGCTGTACTGAAGAGGTAGTATGCGTTCCCTATTTCATCGCCCCGCGATTGATTTACATGCTTCCAGGTAATGCTTGAAGTCTCCCGTCAGGTTCAAGAACTCGGTGTTCGCGCAGTGTGGCTACAGCCTGGGGCTGAGGACGAGAACGTGGTGCGCTACCTGGAAGACAACTCAGATGTTCAGAATAAGACAATATACTCTACGCATACGGTTTCTGTGCGTTCTGAATTACCCTAGGCACGCCACCTTTCAGTCTCGTCTCCGTGTGGTAATAACACTTCCCATCCAGATATCATATCGACTATCACGAAGTTTCTAGAGAGGAATGGGTTTTATAGGTGTCTCCTTGCGATAGCTGTATCCTACTTGCTCTGATCAGGATGTTGACTGTGCTCTTACACAACTCTATGTGCTTTTTACGCTCCGAGAATATAAAGTTTTCCTCTTATACACATCTAATACATTATGTAAGTATAAGGACAATCCAGCTATCAATTCCGAGCTGCGCAAGAAGATGTTGGAAGCCATTCTGTGCTCTGATATATCAGGTAGCTCGAGTCACCTGCCGGCCAGCGTCCCAAGTTAGTATTACGTCAGAACTCTGTGCGCTCCGCCACTGTCTTCACTCCTACATCTTCACTCCTTCAGTGCCTACATATAAAAATCCTTGTTAAAAATCCTCTTGAAAGGATGGATATCGACAATGGAGTGGTAAGCTTCTCTCTAGCCCCCTGTGATGTTTTTCTGAGAAGTCAATAATCAGGCGAATTCAGACTGGCAGCGAATGGACGATGACTTCTGGAACACGTTCCACAAGCAATGGTGGGGAGACGAAGGACGGAAATGCTTGACATCAGCTACTGAAAGTAAAACTCTTACCGGGAGGACGCTTCAAATCAACATGGAGGTGTGCTGGGTGCTTGGTCTCCTCGATGCCACCCAGGGCGCCCTGTTCCTCCGTCAGGAAGTACTCGATGATTACAATCGGCTCAAAACAGAGTGGGTACGGGGAATCGTGCCAGGAGTTGTGCTGACTGGTCAGCCGGGCATAGGTATCGTCTTTCACTCTGTATTATTTAAATCAATTTCACGATTTTTCATAGGTAAATCCACTGCGCTCATCTACTTCCTACTTGAGCGTTTGGCAGACAAGGAGCCAACATTCTTCACCAACAGTGATGTCGATACCTATTTCTTCGACCACAGAGGCGTTTGGTTCTTCTCAGGTGGCCGTATAACGGGTCGAACAGTCCGGCCAATGCTTCAGAGGTCCAAGCGCTATTGGTCTCTTATTGATGCCGATAATGAGGGAAGAGAACCGCCACAGGGCCTGACCAAGGCATCGCTTCTCTTTCCAGTGCACACCGTGTCTCCTAAAATCAGCAGATATCATGAATGGCGTAAGCAGCAGATTGCCGCGAGGTGGATTATGCAACCATGGTCTTGGGCTAATGAAGATGAGCTTTGCTATTGGTATGTTGAGACCCTTACAACTCATAGAGCACTGATGATATCCACACCCATAGCTTAAATCTGCACCCGGCGTTTCGACAGCGTTCACAGGACGAGCAGGCGGAGATCATCAATTCTGCCAAGCTTGCATGTGCTCCGTGTCCTCGGGACGTCCTGCAATATGCCGCAAACGAGTTTGCCTTTCAGGAGGCTATCGTTGCTTCACTTAAGAATCTTACCATTCACGATATTGAAACTATCCTCTCCATGCGCGAACACGCCCATTTCGATGCGTCCAACAAGCTTTTTCTTTTGCGCAGGTTAGCAACGCACGAAGACAAAGACGATGAATATGTTCTCGATTTCAAGTCGCTGGACATTATGACCGAGATGTCGAAGCAGTATGGAGTACTTGACCTCGCTGATGCTCGGAGAATGTACAGAGTCAGCTCTGCCATCCCGGAGAGCAGCGTCTTGGGTGGGTGGATATTCGAATCGCTTGGGATCCGCTATACTTCTGGCGTTGGTGTTGGTGGGGTCATTCCCGACGTGATCTTTGGCCCCTTCAAGCCGATGGCCCAAATTTCGAATGATAGTTTCTCCGACTCCACCTTCGTCCAGGACCATAGCGTCAAACTCATCTATGAATCGTCTGAGGGAGCTCTTCTTTGGAGGAAGGACACAATTGTTTACAAGCCTCCTCCGAATGCACACTCTCCTCCTGGTTCGACACTGCCTAAGATATTCCTGCAGCGGGATATTGTCCCGTTTAACAGCATTGATGTTTCCTCGATCATTGTCAACAACAAGCTCTACTATATCCCTTCGAGCCGGAATAACCCTCTCTTCGACGCGTTTTTCTTCGATGTTGATCCTCTTAATACTCGTGTAACCATCTGGATTTTGCAGATGACAACTGCTAGAAAACATAAGGGTGCTAGTTCTGGATTCGAAGCCGTCCGTGCTCTGCGGGATGTTATACAAAACCAAATGGGGCTGATCACGGTGGAGGTTAAATATGTACTCGTTGTTCCTCAAAGGGAGTATAAAGTAGTTTGGAAGATGCCAAGCGGATGGGAAGACCCAAGCGTGAAAGGAGAGGTGTATGTACAGTATCTTAAAGTGGACAATCTCTGTATCTGAAGGATCACTTTTTGTCGCACTTGATCCTGTTTCCGTTATTTCTTGTAGTTTTATAGTTTTTCCAGCAGCTATGTATGAACTAAGCAATTCCGGTCCAACCCTTTTGTTGCTGTTCTATGTGCACTGAAGAGGTAGTATGTGTTTCCTATTTCATCGCCCCGCGATTGATTTACATGCTTCTAGGTAACGCTTGAAGTCTCCCGTCAGGCTCAAGAACTCGGTGTTCGCGCAGCGTGGCTACAGCCTGGGGCTGAGCCGCTGAGAACGAGAACGTGTTACGCTATCTGGAAGACAACTCAGATCTTCAGAATAAGACAACATACTCTACGGTTTCTGTGCGTTCTGAAGTTTCCCCTTACATACTTACCTCTGACCGCCGCAACAACACCTGCGGGAGGTGGTAGTGCTGTCGGATGCTACTGGCGCAGGGACTGGCAATACAGGCAGAAGACGAAGACCAACCTCACCGCCCCCGCGCCTTGGTACAAAGCCTTACCTGCTAGCAGATAAATAAAGATTCAAAAAAAAAAAAAAAAACGCAGTTGCCACATAGACGCAATCACATGCTGTACAAGACTGTACACCGCTGCTCATATGAAATCCTTCCCCGTAGATAGATATAATCTTTCTTTCGTACGCTCAATCTACTTAGCGAGCCCCGGCTATCTACACTCCTTCTAGACTGTCCACATAAAAATCCTCATCAACAAGAGAAGATGTTCTCCGACGATGAGATGGTGAGATTCTCTCTTGTTCCCTGCTAGACTTTTTAAGAAGCCGACAATCAGGTGAACTCATACTGGCGGCAAATAGACGATAGTTACTGGAACACGTTCCATGAGCAATGGTGGGGCGAAGAAGGACGAAGACTCTTGAACTATGCCATCGAAAGCAATACCTTCAGCGGGAGGACGCTTCAAATCGACAAGACGGTATGCAGGCAGTTTGGTCTCCTCGGTGACACCATGGGCGCACTCTTCCTCCGCCAGGAAATTCTTGACAATTACAATCGGCTCAAAACACAGTCAGTGCATGGAGTCATATTGGCTGGTCAGCCCGGCATAGGTATTATCTTTCACTTTTGATCTTTTTGGTCAATCTCACCCCTTTTCATAGGTAAATCCACCGCGCTCATCTATTTCTTACTCGAGCGTTTGGCAGACCAAGAAACCACCTCTTTTACCACCAGTGATTTCATGACCTACTTATTCGACCACAGAGGCGTTTGGGTCTTCTCAGGCGATCGTATAACGGCTCTAAAACTCCCGGATTTCGAGTCGTCCGAGCGCATCTGGTCCCTTGTTGACGCCGATAGGAATGGAGAAGAACCACCAGCGGCTCTGGTCCACACATCAGATCTATTTCCAGTGCACACCGCGTCTCTCAAAATAAGCAGATATCATGAATGGCGGAAGCAGGAAATGGCCGTGAGGTGGATTATGCAACCGTGGTCTTGGGCTAATGAAGACGAACTTTGCCATTGGTATGTTGAGATCATTACAATTCATAGAGCACTGATAACATCCACGCCCGTAGCTTAAATCTCCACCCGGAGTTTCGACAACTGTCGCAAGATGAACAGCTGAGGATAATCAATTCTGCCAAAGTTGCATGCGCTCCGTGTCCTCGGGATGCCCTACTATATGCTACGAACAAGACCGCCTTTCGAGAAACTAATCAAGCTACATTCCATAACCTTCCTATTCATCATATTGTAGCCATCATATCCGTGCGCGAACACATCCATTTTGACGCATTCAACAGGATTTTTCTCTTGCGCAGGTTGGCAATTAGAGGACATGGAGACGATGAATACGTCCTCGATTTCAAGTCGCTAGACATTATGACCAAGATGTTGAAGCAGTATGGAGTACTTAATCTCGCTGATGCCCGGAGAATGTTTATAGTCAGCTCTGCCATCCCGGAGAGCAGCCTCCTGGGTGGGTGGATATTTGAATCGCTTGGGATCCGCTATACTTCTGGTGATGGTCTCAGTGGGATCACTCCCGACGTGATCTTCGGCCCCTTCAAGCTCATGACCCGGATTTCAAATAATGAATTCTCCGACTCTACCTTCGGGTTCTCCTCCTCCGTCCAAGATCGTAGTATCATCTACGAGTCATCTGAAGGAGCCGTTCTTTGGAAGAAGGACAAGGTTGTTTTCATGCCTCCCCCGGATGCGGACTCTCCCCCTGGTTCGACACTGCCTACGATCTTCTTAGAGCGGTGTATCGTACAGTTCAACATCATCAGTGATTCCTCGATTGTTGTCAGCAATAAGATCTACTATATTCCTTCGAGCCGGAATAACACCTTTGATGCGTTTTTCTTCGATGAAGACTCTCTCAATATGCGCGTAACCCTTTGGATTTTGAAAATTGCAAGTGCTATAAAATGCAAGGGTGCCAGCTCCGGACTTGAGGCCGTCTGTACTCTGCAAGATGTTATACGAGACCAAAAGGGGCAAGTCGAGGTGGAGGTCAAACATGTACTCGTTGTTCCTCAAAGGGAGTATGAAGTAGTCTGGAAGATGCCAAGCGGATGGGAAGGTACGGTGGAAAATGGGGAGGTCTATGTACAATATCTCAGAGTGGGCAATATCTGGAATTGAAGGATCGCGGTTTGTCGTGACATTTGACCTTGTTTCTGTTTCATCTTTGTATAGCAGCTATGTACGAAGTCAACAATTTCCACGAGTCCTATCGAATAAAAGACTCCAGCTGAACGACGTTGGCAAACCTAACCTCCCTCTGTTGGTTTGATGAGTTCGTGAATTACGATGTTTCTCAGTCAATTCGTACGCGTGTCGCCTGGTGTCATGAACTCTTTCCGGTGGTCCACTTGAATCGCTTCTGACCTAATTCTGAACCGGAGGCTGCTGTGAGATGTGCTCCGCGTAAGGTTTCTTGATCTCTGAGGCATAGCGCTGAGCGCACCAACGGCTACAAGCATACGCAGGGAAAATTCATTTATATCATCCTGGATAAACACGCATGTATAGTACAACAGCTAAGGACGTGGCCGTCCCGACATCACCATTCAATTTGTTTGAGGACGGAGGGCACTTGGGTAGGGCATTCTCTGCGTCTGAGCAGCCGCACTGAGTAGATAGTTGGGTTTTGAGCCATCTCCCTGGAAAAAGAAAGACCGTGAGTACATATAGCTACTGTTAAGACGAAAACACACTCACAGTGAGGTAATGAGGGAATCCAACATCGAATTCCTTCACACTCTCCAGATACTGAATCTGCTCATCACTCAGGGAGATATCCAGCGCTTCGATGTTTTCTTCAAGCTGCTCGACTTTCCGGCCTCCAATGATAGGGAAGACATATGGGGCTTTTTGCATCACATACGCGATAGCTACTATGTGGACAAACTCAGTACGATGGCCGACAGTAAGGTTGGTTATAGCAAGAAGAGCGTACCAGAAGTGATACTCTTCGCACCGACTTCCTGTGCAACCTTTTCAAGCGCACGAGACATCCCCACCTGCTCCTCAGTTCGTTCCCACTGAGAACTGTAAATAGTTCGCCCTTTTTCGCCTGTCTCCCTACGACGCTGCTCCTCCGCATCGGAGCGGAGCCTGCCTGCTGCCAACACGCCGAAGGGGGCAAGTGCAAGACCTAAGTATGTAGTACAGGGTGCGGACAGGTCAGATAATTATTTCGTAACAGGGCTGTCGAGAATCATAACCAACCTAACGAACGAGCCATAGGGATGATGTCGCGCTCAAACGAACGTTCCAAGACGCTCCATCTTCCTTGATAGATAACGAATGGTGTCTTCCCGTGATCCTCTGCGTATTGATTCGCCTTGGAGACGACCCAAGCTGGGGTGTCCGAGATTCCCTGCAAAATTATATTATCGTTCATCAGACCTCATCATGTTACCAGTAATTAAAAAGAATCGTGCGAACCAAATAAAGAACTTTGCCTTGGACAACCAAATTATGCAGGCTATCCATCACCTCCTTTACGGATGTTTCAAAGTCCCAGAAGTGAACGTAGAGAATATCAATGTAGGAGGTGCGTAGCTTCTTTAAGCTAGCTTCGACGCTGAGGTGGAGGGACTTGGAGCCGTTCCCAGTGTAGTTGATTTGCTGGACGATGTTTGACTGACCGAACTTGAAGTCGATCGAATACTAAACCACGACATCGATTAATTAAGAGCACAATCGCGACGTATATCAGGCAAATAGTGAGCTCACCTTAGACGCGATGACTATCTGGTCTCGAATACCACGCTGTTCCATCCACTCGCCTATAAAGATTTCTGAGCTCTCGCCTTGGCTGAAGAAGTACACGTCAAAAACGCTCAACGCTGAAATATGTGGAAAGACGTACTAATTGTTTGCAGTGTCGATGAAGTTGCCTCCCATGTTGTAATAAGCATCGAGTAACTTAAAGCTCGACTCTTTATCCATCGCACCCATCAATTCGGACCATTTGTCGCCAATGCTCATAGCCCCCAAGCATATCGGCGACACCCTCACGCCAGCATGGGGCGAGAGCAGTCGATACAACCCTAGCTTGGTGGGAGGCGGAGGTGCAGGTTTAAACAATGAGGCCATCGTTTCGTTTCGTTGGCAGGAAATCTGGGTGATTTTTAGGATCTCAATGAGCGGAATATTTTATATGAACAGAAAACTTCCATGACCCACCTTGAAAAACTCGAAGCTTTGGGGTTTTATTCAGACCCAGAGTCATTTGAGCCACTTTTGAGTCAAATTCGGTTGATGCGTGGGTCGAGCAGGTCGGCTCCGAGGGTTGAGTCCCTGAAAATTGTATATCAGCGGCTTAGAAATTAGAATGACGTAGAGCGTTCTGAACGCACTACATAGTATGCTGTCGCCGCAAGCTTCATTGCCGCAATTGGGATTTCAATAAGGTAACCCATACCGTGCCACTGATAATGCAGATTCCTGTGGGAGTTCAGAGGATTCGGGGTCGTTTGTATCCTGAGATTTTGCCGTAAAGTTATTTAAGGATCGAAAACCCTGACAGTACCACGGTGCTATGTGGATTAAGGATTGCGGCGATTAGTAGGATATGTGAGGGTCTGGCATTCCAAGTCATTCAGGAGCACGCTCTGCATTGTAGACTGGCACCAAATGAAGTGGGTTGGTCGAGACTTGAAAGAAATTCCCAAGCACATAGGAACAAATCGTCGAGATAACTTCGCTGTTGAACTGTATCCCATTCGGCCTCTCGTCAGCCTTTTTATCACAAATCATAATTCAACCAACTCACTTCATCTCATCTCGCAGTAAAGTACGAGTGCCCACCAGACATTCTCCAACCTATGAGATAGCGATGCATCAGCCACATTGACGGCAGGAACATCCTCCATATGCGAGTCCTTTTCCTGAGCTCATGATTGTTACCCGGACTTTGCCTCTGGACCTGGCGCAATGCATGTATGTACACGGGAGATATCACCGCGCATGGGCACGCTCTGTAAGAAAAGTGGATAACAATATCAATTTCAATTATTAGAACGATAAGATCAAGGAGGGGTACAAACATACGAATGATATAGGCATATTTGATGATGCTAGTGCTGAGTGAATGTCCTGTGACGTCTAAGTCCAAGGATGGCTGAATGAAAGCTTCGGGCGCTCGGTGTACCGTGTTTTACACATCAACTAAAATGATTTCCAAGACATTCGAGTTATTTCCTTTGCGAGACGGTGGTCTTCACGAATATCGTCTGGAGAGTCCCACAAACAGGAGCATGATGAACAAAAGCAAAAAACCAAACGCGGTGTGGCGCTATGCAGAAAATGGCCGTGGGAATTCCTCCTCGCACCTTGGTCGGTGGGGCCGATACTAGGCTGGCGGCCGCTGGCCGTTGTGCTGCCAGGTGCTGGGTATTGGCATGCAAGCACTTGCGAAAGAATTTCACTCCCAAGGTTCTTCTTACGATGCGGTCATCTCACCTTGAAGTATAGGCTCAGGGAAATCTGTTCTCAGATACTGCTAGCTGGTGCTATATTGACTATACTGAGGTACTTCAATATAGTTGCTCTCCCAGCCTACGCGTACTCAATGCTCACCTTGCCATGCGTGAAGAGGCGTGAAGTGGCACCGAAAGTGACCATGCTAGCTGACCAATCACCTGAAGCCCACCCCTGCCCTAATGGAACAAACTCTTGTGGAAGTCTCGAGCTGTAGCGTAGTTTGGATCGTGGCGCTGCAGAGGATTTCAGGGTTCAGAATTGATATACCTGGTAGTAGCGCGGCGATACTCGTCGAAACAAGATCGCTGTTAACGACCGGACGTAATTCAGGCTGGCGTAAACATTCCTATCACAAAAATTCTAGTACATCCAACCAACTCACTCTATCTCATCTTGCAGTCGTCTGCTGCCCACTAGCCTTCTCCGACAACCTATCAAATAGGGGTGCGTCCGCTGCATTAGCGGCGGGAACATCCATATGCGAGTCTTTATCTTTCTTGAGTTCTCGAACGTCGCCTTTGAAGCCGATGTAATATATACGAGACATATCACCACCCACGGACTCGCTCTGAAAAAAGTAATGATGATGAGATTGATGAGGATTGGATTATAGAGGTAGAGACATACGAAGAATAGAGATAGAGAGTTGATGCTGGCGAACGCAGCTACACGCAACGGATATTCCACGACCGTTGTTTCACCCTCCAAAAGACTGATATCTAGTTGTGCTTTCGTTGTCTCTGCATCACTGAAGTCGACGATAGTGGGGTGATTAGCGAATATCTTGAGATGCCGGGGTGCGAATTCTCCTCTTCCTGAAGATGGCACGACGAGGATAAATATCCAGCAGTTTACAGAACCAAATGACAATTCACCTAGTTTCAACAACACGGACCTCAAACGTACGTTCTGCGAAAAGGGTATGTGTATAATAACCTGCATCCAAAATTCCTCAGCAAACATGTAGCAGCAACACTACGTCTTTCGACGTAGTACAAACCTGATCATCCACTCCCGAATCAGCAAATTTGTCCGTTTCCTCCCTCTGATCCCAGGGTTTGATGACCTGTTTCGCATCTTCCGGTACACTCAAATTGAGACCATGTACGCTTAGCTCAATCAAGAGTCAACTTGGAATATCTGACTATAACTCGATATAGGAAGCTTACTTGTCTCTGTCTATGCATTGGTAAAGATTCGAGTGACTACCACCTGCCAGATCGGCAGCAACTGAGTGAGAAGAGTTTGTGCCACTTGAAGACATGGCTACTCTCGAGTATGTAAGTATCAAAGCTGTAATGAAGTGACGCACCCTCCTCCATTTGACCTTGCTTGGCATTGGCTTCAGGACCAGACCTTATTTGGCTCTGCTTGGCATCGGCTTCGGTTTCCTTATTTGGATATGTTTCCCCGCAACTGTACGTTATTCAAATTCTCTTCGAGATACATGAAAAAGGATTCTCTCTGATTCTCTCTAAAACTCTACTTCTCCATCTGGATTCTGACTTCAGTTCCGAGGACCGACGCGGCAGGCTCTTGGCCCTACATTACATAACTGCTTCCACGTTGACGCGGCTCGGAGCAACACGACATTAATTCTCACGTTTCAATTTATATACGGCGAAAATCTTAATGCTTTAGCTAGTACAGACTCATGGAACTTCATCCTCTCCCTCAGTCTTCGGTCCAGTCTCTCCATCATACATCTAACAGAAACCACCCAAACTCAGATAATAATGCTGTAAAAGATACAAACTCTGCTCAGGAATTAGCGATTACTCCTGGCAACATAGCGGCGGCCTCAAACGAGCAGGAATATGATTCCATAGACAGAAAACGACACGCAATAAGGGCTCGATTTCAACTTGCTTCTCTCTATTGGTGTATGTTCCTTGCAGGATGGAACGATGGGTCGACTGGCCCTCTTTTGCCTCGAATTCAGGAAGTTTATCATGTGCGTACTAACACCATCCATGCTCTTCCACGTTCCCTTTCCACGGTACGAAGATAAGGGTCCTGACTCGGGCATGATCTCCGTTTATCTAGGTGGGATTCGTCATCGTTTCTCTGATATTCGTCCTTGCTTGTGTGGTACGTGCGCTCCTCAGCCATCTCGTTCAAAGACCGCCACATGAGAGCTTCTTAAGGGTTTCGTATCCGGTGCTCTCCTCAACGTACCACTGTCAGAGAAATATGGGTTTGGTATAGTTCGTCACTTTTCTTGACCTACACAGGAGCTGTTTTCTGAAATCCTGTGATGATACATACAGGTCATCACTATTGGTAAGAATTGTTTATCCCTTCTTTTATCAGAATAGTGAACTTCGCTTTCCTGACTCTTCAGGCTCTGTATGCCAGCAGATTGCATACGCACTGCAAGCACCGCAGCTGCCCTTCCCTGCCTTCGTCATCTCGTTTACAATTAACGGCATAGGGATGGCTCTACAAGTAAGTAGCTAATCGGCACTAGGCGTGTGCTTTCATCACAAGACCCTTTTCACTTCTGACAGGACGCCCAATCCAATGGGTTTGTTGCGGCGCTGAAAGATAATGCCGAAACGAAGATGGGGTTACTTCATGCAGCATATGGTAAGATCATTGCCAATAAATAATACGCCATGTCAAGGGTGCCAAATTCATTCCATGCAGGTGCTGGTGCTCTTTGTTCCCCACTTGTAGCAACACAGTTTTCTTACTTTAAACACTGGTCGTATCATTACCTCGTCTCACTTGGAGTCGCGACGATCAATACGATCGGGCTGATCCTCGTCTTCCGATTCAAGACTCAAGATGGTGAGTTATAGCCATACTATACTTTCACTCGTAAAGGTATTGGCATCCTATCTGATTGTTATGATTAAATGTGGAATAGAGTGTCTTGCGCAAATAGGACAAGGTCCTGGAGAAAAAGGTGTCAGTGAACACAGCCAGTTCCGACAGATTCTTTCGCAGAAGACGCTCCATTTGCTCGCCGTTTTCATCCTTGTCTATGTTGGAGTAGAGGTTACAATTGGAGGTAAGTACAAATGATGTTCCGATGCCTATGTCGATCTTTCCTTGACTTAAACCTTCTAGGATGGATCGTCACGTATATCATTCAGGTCAGGAAAGGTGGAAGGTCTTCTGGATATATTTCCGCAGGATTTTTCGGAGGTACGGCTGTTTCCTCACTTATAAACTTTGAGATTAAAGATTTATCTTCTCGCTCATCCATAGGACTAATGTTCGGTCGAGTTGCGTTGCTTTGGGTCAATTCCAAAGTACGTCCAAAAATAACCTCGTCAACCATAACTCTATGATACTTACATCTTATATAGGTCGGCGAACGTCGAGTGCTCTACATCTACGCCTTTTTAGCCATAGGGTACACTTTCTCCCTTCCTCTCTCTCTTTCTGTCCTTCCTCACCTATGCTCCCTTCTCCCACAGCCTCGAACTAATAATCTGGCTGGTCCCCTCCCTCATCGGCGACGGGGTAGCCATCGCCATAATCGGTATCCTCCTCGGTCCGATGTATCCAATAACAATGAACCACACAAGTCGAGTGCTCCCTCGGTGGCTCCTCACTGGATCGATAGGCTGGATCGCAGGGTTCGGACAAGCAGGAAGCGCAGTGTTTCCGTTTATGACGGGTGCGTTAGCGTCGAAGTTTGGGATTAAAAGTTTACAGCCTTTGTGAGTGTTGCGTTTGTTGCGCATGCATTTTCTTTGCCGAGGCGGGACCTAATTGCTGACGTTGTGCTGACGTGGAACTTTCGTTGTAGGTTGGTAGCTATGATGGGATTCATGACTATTCTCTGGGCTCTTGTGCCCGGAGCGCCTAGAAAAGCGGATTAATACATAATTTGAACTGGACGGACAGTCGGATGTACTGCTTAGGCGGTGGGCGTTTTACAAAAGTCTTACTTACTGTTTTCTGCTTTGTTCTATTTACGGTTTGTTTCACGATTCATTCACAAAGACTCAATCATATGAAGGATACACACTAAGTCGAAAGGAACGACTTGGGGCGGATCAAGAATGGGATGGTCGAACATGCAGAGATTTCACGAAAAAGACATGGATTGTGTCCTAATTTTCAGAGGGTTGGCGTGACGTACAAGGCCCCGACGGAGAATCCGAGATTCGAGATTGAGACACGGGTGATCCGGAAAGGGATCCTGAGGATCAATTCAATATTCAAGTCAGCGTTGGAACAGCAGACACTAGCAGACACCAGCAGACAGCCCGCATTCCAGGCGATCTGGAGAGATCTGTTTAGCTGCTCACCACGCAACTTCCAGGCAAGACATTCTATCTCGTGCGCTAGAGGAAATTGCTCACTGAGTCATTCCATGTAAATCTGAAAAATACTTCAAGTTGCGATAGGAACAATTATTGTCAGTGCTTCCATGAGCCGTAGGACGCGTCTCTCATCGGCTTGAGAGCGCTCAGGATTCAGTATTCAACGTTTAACGTTAGTAAGCGGAAAGGAACGTTCTTCATGAGTCAAATCCGAGCTTCTCATCGAAAATAATATGTAGTTGACCGCGGCGCGTTCAGGTATAAAAGAGCCTTTGGAGAAGCTCAACTTTTCATTCCAACAACCCTACTCAGAGCTCACTGAACAACCTTCAAGCTCATTCTCACACCTAAACACCTACTCACTTCATATCTCATCTCACTATGGACTTCTTTAAACCCGCTCCAAACCCTCCCACCAAGCTCGGCATATACAGGCTCTTATCACCTACCGCCTCTATCCGCGTCTCGCCCATCTGCCTCGGTGCAATGAGCATTGGCGACAAGTGGTCCAAATTCTTCGGCGCCATGGATAAAGAATCTGGTTTCAAGCTTCTTGATGCCTACTACGAAATGGGCGGGAATTTCATTGACACTGCCAACGTTTAGTAAGTTTTTACTATTAGTATTTCTTGGAAGGAGAAGCGTCACCATGTACCCTTATAGTCACGGCGAAAGTTCAGAGGAATTCCTTGGTGAATGGATGGAAAGTCGCGGGATTAGAGATCAAATAGTTCTCGCTACAAAGGTGAGCTATTTTCCTTTCTTCTTGACACGCTAATGACTAACCGTAAACGTCTTTGTCTTTATTCAGTATACGTCCAACCTCAAACAAGGCCAACCTAACTTTGCTCAACAAATCAACTATACCGGTAACGGTATGAAATCCCTCCACATCTCTGTTGAAGCGAGTTTGAAGAAACTCCGTACCTCGTACATCGACATCCTCTACGTTCACTGGTGGGACTACGAAACCTCCATCAAAGAGGTGATGGATGGGCTGCACAATCTCGTGGTCCAAGGCAAGGTACTTTACCTCGTAAGTCCGAGTTGGCTAATCCCAAAGGTAGAATTCTAATCATGAGTCGTCGATAATCTACATAGGGTATATCAGATACGCCGGCATGGATCGTCTCCCAAGCAAATCAATATGCGCAAGACCACGGAAAGACACCCTTCGTCGTGTATCAAGGTAATTGGAGCATCCTTGAGCGTTCATTCGAAAGAGATATTATCCCTATGGCCAGGAGACTAGGTTCGTCTTCAGCGCCGCCTCACAGAAAGGCATTTAACATACCGATGCGCCGATCCTTATCACCTTGCATACAGGTCTAGCACTCGCTCCCTGGGGAGTCCTAGAAGCAGGCAGGCTCCGTTCTGATGCTGAAGAACAACGTCGTCGTGAGACGGGAGAAAAGGGACGAACCCTTCTAGGACCTGATTGGGAGCGTACGGAGGAACAAGTTAAAATGTCTCATGCGTTGGAGAAAGTCGCGAAGGAGGTTGGAGCAAAGAATCTTACTGCCGGTATGTATTCAGATCTTCGCCTCAACTGAACAATGAAAACCTCACTGGTTCAAACCATGTACTGTTCAGTCGCCATCGCATACGTTATGCAAAAAGCTCCCTATGTCTTCCCCATCATTGGAGGTCGCAAGATCGAGAACTTCAAAGCTAACATAGAGGCGTTGAGTATCACACTCAGCGATGAACAAATCAAATACCTCGAGAGCATGAAGCCGTTTGATCTCGGATTCCCACAGAATATCTTGGTAAGTTGTTTGACTCTTTCCCCTTTCCACTGGCATTGAAGTACTCACACGATAATGATAGGGCGACGGATCACAGCCCAACATAATGTTCTCAGCTGCCGCACAAACACAGAGGGTTCCTTTAATTAGTCCTCTTCGTACTGTCGAGTGCACTTCTGCCGCACCTGTTAACTTCAAGTTGGAAGGTAGATAAATCAGTCTTAGTACGCGCAGGTATTACTGTATCCGTTATATGCTAAGATGGCTCGGAGTGAATATATCGTACGATGAAGCAGAAATATTCGATGAACGACGCAGCAACACGCTCCGAGTCGTCGCTGAAGAAGAGGAGGAAATGTGGCAGTGCTGTAAGAAACTCACGTGATCGTGTTTCAGCATCCGAAAACCGTTAGCCTGGCGAGCCGATCTTATAGTCCGACGAAGATAGTCGTTCGTTGGATATAATTACTCACCCGAGTCTGCCATAGCATGGAACAACTGACACGAAAAGCACACGCACTGACATGAGAAATACAATTACAACGATCACATACATGGGAGATGAACAAGAAGACGGAGGGTCTCTACAGCCATAATACTGTGCCTCTTATGGAGAGCAAGAAACATTAGTTCCAGGTCTTCTCGACCTCCAGCAACGACGTGATGGTGTCTGCGACGCTTTGCCTCCATTCTATGAACTCGATATTCAAGTCCTTCTTGGCCGGTCCAACATCGATGGCACTCAAAGGACCCGGGAACTGAGCTACTTTCTCAGCTGACGCAAGACGGCCCTTCAATTCCGGCTTAGCACCTGCCAGATATTTCGCTGCCTCTTGCCAAGTGAAGGAACCCCCAGTGATGAGGTACCTCTTTCGCTTCAAACCACTTGGAGGGGATTTACCTACACGAAGGGCCGCAACGTGGGCCTTAGCCACATCGCGGACGTCGCAGAAGAAAGGGACTCCCTGGTCTGGTAAAGCGTGCCCGGCTTCTCCTCGGATTAGGCCGTAAACGAATCCATTGGTCGAAATGTCGTTGGGCGCTGGAGCAGGGTAATCTTTCCTGAATGGGCCGTAAATAAAGGGAGGAAGAACTGTAGACAACACCGAGCGATGGATATGTGAGTAAGGTGAACGTGAATGTATTCGAGGCTTGGGTTGCTTACTCGTGCTGAAATCAACTCCCGGATACTTTTCTACGACTTCCCATGCAGCCTTTTCGGCCAGAGTCTTCGTTGCACAATATACCCAGAAAGGATCCTTGTTACCGATTTCCTTCAAGACCTCTTCACGGGTAACTTGCCCCCAGTCTGTGTTTCCGGGCCAAGCGCGTGTAAGTTTAATATCACGCAGTTAGCTAGAGAGAGCTCACCAGACGCTGTAAAGGTGGTTCCGGTAAAAGAACCTTCGAGAGCCGCTATACATATAATGAAGAGTGATTGATAGATGCGATAGGTGCTGAAACATGTACACTCACGGTCCAAGACAGTCACAAGGCTACTGGTTAGAACGATCTTCTTGATACCAGCGTTGACAGCCTGCTTGATGACGTTTACTGTGCCATCGATCGCGCCCTGGGATTCAAGAGAAGTCGCTCGTCAAAGCGCCCAGTAAGTCTAGAGCGATTATAGTACTCACTTCAACAATCTTATCAGGAGATGTCTGAAAAGGCATAGGAGAAGCTGTATGGATGACAGCATCGACACCTGGGGATATGCCACCCCTATTCAGGATTTTCGCGACTGAAAGAAATAAACATGACTGACCTTTCAAGACATCCGACATATCATCACTGGCGATATCAGCAATTGGGACCGCCGTGAAGTCCGCGAACTTGGAGCCGACACTGGCGCGAAGGCTTTCTAGTCGCGCAGGTCGTACAGTTCTAGCGCAATCAAGCATGCTTTAGTTCAGTATCAAGACAGCGACCTAAAAAGAATTGGACCCACCCCTTCACAGCGTATCCTTTACTGAGAAGCTCAGCCACGACATGAGAAGCTACGAAGCCTGASGCGCCTGTAACCTGTTTACCAAGAGGTCAGTATATTCGCCAATTGATCAGGATGAATCATACGAGAATAGTTTGTTTAGTGGACATGCTTGTCTAAATCGAATGTGTGTTCTGAAGGATACATACTAAACTTCGTGGATTTTATACTCCAGAGGCCCTGTACGCGTCGCAATTCATGGAAACAAGCTGCCACGATCCAACTCGACAACAAGATCGATTTAGGCTCTGTGCTCACAAATCGCGATCGCCAATTCGGGCAAATTATAGTATTCTCGCCCGAAAGCTAACCTGCAAATGCCGGTGGTGAATTAACACGCTACTGACAATTGAGCTTGGTGAGGCGAAGGCCGAGCGAGCTGACGAATGTCTGTCTCACTGAGTTCTAAGATCAAGATATCGACAATTTACAAGTGACGAGCTGATACGTGAATCGCTAGTTGGCAAATCCATTACAAAATGGTTCGGGTGGTCCGAGGCGGATTATTTTGCTGACGGAGAGACTGACAAAGGGAAAGATCAATGTTCCTGAAAATCGCTAGGTTTGTAAGCAAAAAGCATTGGTGAACAACCATCAATAATGCTGCCAGTATATCCGCGCGCAGCGATGGATGCCCGAATCATGCTGTTCCGAAGGGTATGTACCCATGTACTATGGATGGATTGGTTTCGTTCTGCCTGTGGGTATGACGCTAGCTTGTTGTGAATTCTCAAGCTTTTTCAAAAGTGAGGCATATAGGAATAATCAGTACCACTCTTGGATAAAAGCTCCACCGCTGACGGGGTATGTGGTACATACTAGTGAGTATTGTAATTTTTCAAAATCTCTTAAAGTTTTGCTCCTTGTCCGGGGAGGCGACGCTAGAAAACCGTTTTCAAAACCATCCGTGAAGCCCACTACCATGACGCTCATGAAGTATCTTCGACGCTCAAAATTCAATACTGCGCACTGGACATAGTATATAAAGGCTGAATAACTGGCGGTCAAGGCGTTAAAGTCTCGACAACTCACGAAGGCTGACATCCAGTCTATCTCCAGCGCGTATGGCAGCTTTCTGGCCTTCTTCCAGGATCATATCAATTCCACCGGTGTTTTGAATACATTCGAGGAATACATGTTTTCTTCGTCTGCCAATAAAGATGGCGCGGATATGTTTGTTCGCCTTATAAGTGGAGCATAAGCATCGTCTCGCTTTTCTTGTTGTAGTATGGCTTGGACTTCGGGAGTGGCACATTAGTATCAACCGGTTAGTATCTCGCCGTTCCATTCGTTGAAATTTGATCTCATGCGAAGTTGCTTGCAGGTCACGTCCAAGCCCCCGTCCATCCCTCTTCCGTGCCCCTAATTGGGCGAACAGGAGATGAACGAGACGGTCGAGGAATTGACCTGGGCTTGTACTCTTCTGCTGTTTGCGACTGGGAGGAGGAACAAAGCCTCGTCTGGACTCCTTCCTCATGCATCTCGTCCCTCTTCCTTAAACCCTACGCCGATGTTCTGAAGAACCCCACGCACAAGGCGAAGATGATCAAACTATTCCTACCCAGCATGTTCCTCCTGTCGTGATTAGAGGTCGGCCGAGCATCAAATGTCAACTTGCTCATGGACGAACTGGCAAACCACAGCCGCCTGTCATTCCTACATAGCTCCCTCTCGGCCCCGACAAATCAAACATTAGTAGTCCCCCCGAGGATGTCGACTACGATCCTTGGCCCGCACTGATCGGTTCTTCCACCCACGAACCATCGCATGTCCTCAGGCAATACGTACACTGAGGTTTGCAGCCCAGGAATATGGCGGTACACCGGCTGGTGGAGTCATTGGTGCCTTTCGGCCCCGAACGGAGGGAGGAGGGAAAGACGGACCTACAGAGACACCTCTGGTTTCGGCATGTCTGGATGGGTCTGCTTTCGTGCGTACGACCGGGATGATGATGGGCTGTATGGGCTGGACCACCCATGGAGAATCGGCTCGGGATGAATGGGATAAGAGTGTGCTTGGGTGGAATGAAGCCTGGAATGATGAGGACTAGGGCCGTTAGTGGTGTTAGGTATTGCCGGAGTTCAGAGCTGTAGTTATTACTGCACGAAGTGTTATTCATATCTCTATATCTGTGTACTATGGCCCGGTCTGCCGTACTGGTAAGCATATTGGTATTGTTGGTAAATTCTATCTTAGGGCATTCTATATACATCTCATGATCAGCATTAAAGACAAAAAACACAGCCCGCTGAATGAAAATTAAGAATACATATAGTATTACACGTAGCAGTGTCTGCAGTCCTTTTTCTCTCTTGTACATTTACCAAAAACACATCACTATGGTTTATCGGCGGCTGCCAGTGGGCCTCATTTCAGGAAGGTCGTCGTGGAATACTCTCGCACCAGAGCGGTCCACCCTGCGATTGATTCCTCCTAGGAGAATTTTGACCAATGCATCTGCATCGAGTTTCTGGCCTAAATATGGCGTAGTGTCCACAATATCCTGAGGCATCCGTGGCCAGATGAATATCATTCCCTTCCCCAAAACATACCAACAGCAGAGAATACATACCCTTATGTTGTATTGCCTCTCCAGATTATTATCTAGCTCGTCCAAGTATCGGCGGGCACTTGTCGATCTTCCTATCTGTACGAATTGTATTCCCACCTATAAAGAGAACGGGGCCATGTGCATATATGGTTTGAGAAGGCGAAGACAGGGCATGAGAGGGATCCCATGAATGATGAGAGCTGTTGAAAATGACACTGACCTGTGAAAGGGGAAAGTTACCCTTGTCAAGACGTTTTGCGGCCTGAACAATGACGCTTTCCGGGTCATCTGCTGTAAGTGGAAAATTTAGTACGTTAGACGTACTTCCACCAAGCCAGAGGGAGAAAAGATAGAAGCGTTTGAGACTTACTCGGTGCACCATCGGTGATTACTATATAGTTAACGGGTTTAACGCTAGAGAACGTTCCTGCCTGCTGGGCCTCTTCTATCTCGGTAAGATATTTTAGGAGAAGGTATTCCAGTCTGTCTCCAAGTGGAGTGACTCCCCGAGGGACTACAGACGCAAAGAGGTCTTCAACAGCTTGACTATCCTATGTGAGCACGGAATTCCGCGGTTGACATCACGAGCAGAATGATATATGAGAGTTCCCCGTACCTTCATATGTTCGCCTATCCGTTGATCATTCAAAAAGTATATGTCAATGCCATCTGTGTCAAAGTTGCCTGCGCGCGCGGCAAGGGCACATAGAGCTTCTCTTGCCTGGTGGTAAGCGGAATTGGGGACAATCAAAAACCACTCTAGATATGTTATCAGAAGATGCCTACTTCGTCCCATAATGCTCCCCGCATTGAGCTAGAATCGTCTACGAGTAACACAGTGTTGTATCGCTTGAGAGTTGCCAACGCCTCGTCCTCTGTTTGTCGTCTCATAGGAGTACGGAGATCTGATGGTAGTACAAGAAAGTCAGTTACACGATCAGTGTAGACTCGGGGAACTGCGGCGACGCACATCTTCTACTCATTCGACTGTGTTCTCCTACAGTCGATATAGGACTAGAGTTCTTTGACGAGCTTGTACTCGAAGTGAGGATCGACGTCACCGAATCACGCAAGGACGTAGCTTCATCTGTTATAATAACCGATGGTGGCGCTCGCGAATACGGTGGCGGAGGGGTTGCATATACAGAGCCTGCGTGCCTTTGGCGGCTGACAGCATTAGCAGACCTACTCCTCCGGTGCATCGAGTTGGATGCACGAAGGTACTGGTCGTTGTTGCGCGTTGGGCTAGTGCGAGCAGATTTGACGACACTGTTTCTCCTAGAATGTGAAGGCGAATTTCCCATAGCGATAAAGAAGTGACGGTCGAGTTAAACACGATAGCCGTTGAAGCTGAAGGGTATATTGTCATTCGAGACTGAATATATAGACTTGAAAAAAGAGGCAGTGATCTAATCGGAGCTATACGAACACGGCGGTTTGCCACACCTTGCCATGCACAGCCCTTGAGCTGAGTATAGTAGGCAAAAAAAATTCGCCTTTTTGTGGAAGCACTACAAAACAAGAAGCCAATCGAGATGTCTGGGCTCAGGGTACGAATTGAGGCAGACTGAGACCTCTCATGCTCAGCCCTAGGCCTACAACGGTGTTGCCAGTCATTCGATTCCAGGAGATAAGATAAGCGCTCAAGCGCCACGGGCGCTTGTCCTTCGGATGCACATCGACAGCTCAAATCGCGACAAAAGGCGCTCTGCAGACAAGACCGGCCAAAAAGCAAGTGGCATGAAAAGAGGCAACAAAAAATTTAGCGGTTGAACAAGAGGTATGTATACATGTGGCATTCATGTCAACCAAATGACAGTTGCAGTAACAAGAACAAGTCACTACGTGTGGCGATTATCGTTTGCCATAGCAAGTGTCAAGGAAGTGAGCGCTCTAAGTCAACAGCTATCGCATTTATTCCGCACATAGCGCACACTTTAAATGTTGTCAATAATTATACCGAGTATACTTCTGCAGTTCACCTCCACCAGGACCTACCGAACCATGCGCCGCCACCTGACGTACGAGGCAACAAAAAATTGATTGCGATGTGCTGTACCATTCCACTGCACCCAGGTCGCGTTAGACCGATTGATAGATGATAGAATGCCCGCGCATGGATAGTACAGACAGTACGGAATTCATAACACCGTTCATTCCAGTTGAGTTACCCCACTACGAAATGCCGAGAGATGGTGGCGCCAAACCGAAGTACTGCCTAGGGCTCAACGATAAAGCAGAGTGCAGGTGCTGTAAATATTCAGCGTCTAGTCGATTACAATCACTTCGTATACCTATCGATTTAACACCTATAAAGAAATTTCTCTGTTTTTTAGCAGAAAATCCGACCTGATAGAGAATCAGAGCTGTCGGCCCACATATCGTCGAGGCCCCCCAATAACGAATTCAGAGGACTCACGCGACCTAAAAGCTCAACAGCAATTTGAGAACCTACAAGACAAAACCCAAATACCAAGAGACTCGGAGGACCTGCAAAATCAATTGGGCGTGGAACCAAGAATTCCAAGAATACAGCATAGCCAAAACCAAGGGCTTGGAACTTGGCTAAAAAATACACTCAAGGAGTCTGCGGGTGTCCGTGACAGAATGCCACACTTAGCACTGGTCTCAGAACTGAGCTCGGAGAGCCTGGGCGACCTTGCGAATGGCAGAAGTCGGAAGTTCAGAGCCCGCGACTGGACTCATAAAGAGCGGGAGCAAGTAGTGCCGGGACAATCTGAGAAGGACGGCGGCAAACAACGGTCGAGAAGACGGATCTTCGTAGAGTAGAATGCAAAGGCGAGCTTGCATAGCATCTTGGTCCATAATAGAAACCAAAGGATGTCATCGTGTGCAGTGACACTGCAAATCGAATGAAAACTTTCTATGCATGGAAGGAAGAAATTTTTGTAGAAGATTATCACGCGAAACAGAGGATGAATGAAATGCTTTGTTGTATATTTAGGGTCTATGACAGCATTGTTATCCACAGTGTTTCTAGTCGCTCTTTCCCTGAAAAGAAGAATAGGTATCAGAAGCATGGTGAAAGAAAGCCAATACACACTTTAATTAGAGAGTAGATTCCATATACTGTCCCAAAGGTTCCAGCAGCAAAGCCAACGCCGAATAGACCTGTTTGACATAGTTAATGACAGAACATAAAATCCAATTGCTTAAACGCTGACGGAAGTAGAGAACGCGTCGAGGAGCCTTGTAGTGGACAAGCCGAGGGTCATTCTACAAAGCGAATCAGTACAGTTTTATTTTAACTTGAATGTGGCAAAGCACGACAAAATACGAACTTGGGCTATCCGCTGCCTCTCGAGAATGGTGTTTGGTCCTGCAAAATAAATTTTGAGAACAGATAGAGGTGATAACAGAGAGCGACGAACGGTTGTAGATTCCGTCGAGCATGATGGTGGTGGTTGGAGGTCAAGTTGAGTGTTGCCGGCTGCCCGGAGAATCGCGGGCGACAGGTTTGGCCCCCGGTCCAGGCCACTCTCGCTCGCCGCACTGCTTCACTGTCAGCTGTATCATGGCCAGCAACGATCGCGTTCGCGTTAGAGTAAGTGTATATATTCGTCCACCTGTCTACACTAAATAATGTACAGGGCCTAAGCATTTTTCGTCCGATTATCTATGGAAATACAGCTACTGTGTTAACTCCTCAAGAACGAGAAAACGGGGTCCCTGCAGACCACACACATAGGTGGACAGTAGCTGTTCGCAGCGCTGCTTCTGCTCCAGGCTCAGATATTGTAGGAGGAGCAGATGATTTGAGCTACTTTATCAAACGGGTTTCTTTCAAGCTGCATGACACCTATCCGAATCCTACTCGAAGTACGCGTAGTTTTTTCTCGTTTCTTTCGAAGGTTTTGTCTGAATTTCTATAACAGATGTGGATAAGCCGCCTTTCGAAGTATCGGAGACAGGGTACGTCAGTTCTCAATGTGCTGTCTATGCGCGAAGCTAAAGTCACACAGGTGGGGTGAATTCGAGATCCAAATCAAAATAACTTTCATTCAAGAATCAGGCGAGAAACCCGTTACCCTCTATCACCATCTCAAGTTACATCCATGGACTGTAACGGGCGAGCCAGAAATACCTCCTACTGACGTCGCCATTCAGATGGGTCCTGTACACTCCTGGCAGTACGATGAAGTTGTGTTCCACGACCCATATCAAAACTTTCTCAACATATTGACCTCGAATCCGCCAACGCCTCTCCCGAAAGTTAAGACAAGACCAGTCCCATTTCATTTAGCTAACCCAGGCTCACTAAAAGCTTCAATGGGAGGAGTGCCGGAGTTTACGACGTTGATGGAGAAGGAAGAGGGGGAGCGTCTTGAAGAAGCGAAGAAGAAAATCATCGAGGAGCAAAATAAGTGGCGAGAAATTCTCATCGAGAAGGAGAAAGAGTTGAGCCGTCTACAGAAGCTAGTGAACAGCTGATGAGTAGCAATACTGTAACATATATTTCTAGTGTAGCAATAGTGTATCAGTTACAATATGAAGTTTTACCTGTACAGACATATTCTACAAAGATCATAGCAAGTCCAGGGAGAGAAAAAAGGATATACATGTAAAAGATAGCAGAATCAATGCCACGCTGTCCAGCCTGGATACATTTTCGCCTGTGCGTAGTGGTCAAACAAGAATACGACAATATCTTACAGTCTCTTACCAAATTGTGGATGTCTGTCGCTTCTTGTATGAGTAGCTGAACCAGATTACTTGTTGAAACTTCCTTCTCGTACGCATGCTTTTCTTTTGCGGTAGAATAAATCCCTCTAAGCTTCTTCTCGATTTGTCCGAGAGCATTCTTTGCGAGTTTCGCCAAGTCAGTTGACGATTTGACCGTATTCTTCTTGCTTGGATCTACCCCGGCTTGCTTCAACTTCCTCTCCTGATACCCATTGCTGCCGTTAGCCGAGAGTACATTTCTCCAATTCTTGGAAGGTACTAACCATCTTACGACTATCACTCGCCCATTCAACCAAAGGGTCATGTATGAAAGCGTCCAGGACACTCATGAGCGGGTCTTTGTTATCGCGAAGCAATTGTAAGCTAATCTCGCAGGCGGTACGAAAAACACCTTGACAAAAGCCAACATTAGCGCATTTCGTGTGCTATTGCTCGCGCCACTTACCTTCAATGCCAGAAACACCCAAACCATCCACAAGATTGTGCGTAAGTCTGAACGGGACTCGCTCTGGCGTTTCAAGGGTCTTTCCCTTCTCGAAGAGGCAATTAAAGTCGACATGAATCAAGTCGCCAGTATTTTCATCCAGCAGAATATTTTCTCCGTGTCGGTCACCGAGTCTACACCATAAAAGTCGGAACATCAGAAGCATGTCGGAAAATCATTTGTAGAGAACAAACCCTAATATGAATCCAACCATGCACATAACGGCCGAAGTGCGAGCGTAAGTCAAGCGACTAGCAAGCCAGGCCGAAGGTTCAGGAAAGGTCTCGATAAACCACTCGTGAAAAATAGGCGGGAACCTACAGATGTTTAAGTAGGAGACTGCACGAAAATGATGGTGACGTACTTGTTCATGACCTTGGTACGGAAAAGATTTGCTGCCTTCGCGTCATCAAGCCTCTTTATTTCAGCGAAAGTTTCAGACATGTCCGAGGTCTTGAGAATGTTCATCAGTGTATAACGCTAGCCGGATCACTCATATGCTCACCCAGCTTCGAATGTGTCTTGCATCATACAACTGGGCAAGTACTGGCCGAACAGGTCGTGTGTTCGGCACCCATTGTATGAATCCACATTCTTCGTTAAGAGTGACTACACCGTACGTCCTAATATCTGAGAGGAAAGCGAGCATAAGTGAATGACTACGGAGAAATTCATGCTGCTCACGAAGTTGTCGTCGACGAGACTCCGAGTTTGCTTTTAAGAGTTTATTAATGATAGCATTGAAATCCATTAGTCGGGCATCCTTTCGCAGATCATCTTTTGGTTTGCCAAGGAACATGTATGTTTGACCATTACTACCATGAATCGTTATCTTTCGTGGTTTTGCAAGAGAGCGCATGACATCGACCTCTTCAGCAAACGCTGCCAAAATGATCAGGGTCAAGTTATACCAAGATTTCATTCACGTACATGCAAAAGTCGGTGCATCCGGAGGAAATGGTTGATGTGTTGATTCCGAAGCCAATGTCGCGGGGAGACTAGCAGTAAGAGACTCTTGCAGAGGTATGAGTAATCTCGAGTGGCCAAGTTTATTCAGTTCAGGAAAGTTTTTGGACATTTTGAGGTGTTCTTTATCACCGACTTCGTAATCGCAAAGATTCAGGAGCTCGTTTGTCATTTGGATACTGTCGTCAATGAGTCGTGGGACCTGAGTTGTGGCAAGCGCCGGGCTGTTCTTGAGGGACATTAGAGCAGAAAAAAATGGATTGACTGCTAACGAACCCGGAGACGATCTAGAATGAGCTTCCCTCTTTGCTCTCGATTAGGTTGCTGAGACTTGATGACTGATGTAAATAGCCAAAGAGCTTGGTTCGGGTATGTTTGAATGACCTTTGCAATCAGCCTGGCTAAATGCTTGTAGACTTCAGGGTTGGAATGGCCAACTCGGGAAACAATTTGAGGGAATGCAGTAAACCACTGGAATATCTTGAATGAGATAAAGTAACGCAAGGCAACAGTTGTACAACCTTATAAACTGGTGCTGCTTGAATGGCCTTCGAGACTGCATCATTCAGTTTGTGGTATAAATCTGCTGTATTATATCTCGAATCTTCGCCCAGGTCCAACCAGAGTGTGAGTAAGCGAGGGACAGTCTGGTACACATATTTGGATCCAAGATTGATGGCGAAGGCATACGCTTGAACAGTGTAGAAGTTCATTTTCAATCGTCTACAAGTGTCCTTAGTATGATTCTACCGTGAGTTGTAATGAAGCGCACCTATGTACTCGTTCCGGCGGAGGTAAATTCTTATAACACTCGTCTTGGAATTGTCCAAGATAGTATTGAGCACTTTCCCATCTGGAAAAGTGTAAGTACGTTTAACGAAGAGAAGGAAGAAAAATTACTTCGGAAGTAAAGTCGTAATCTTATAAAACGCTTTGTACACAGTGCTAGCTTCGTATCGTTGAGATTCGCTCATCCAGCGAGCTCTCAGCAATTGCGCCTAATGTCGATGTGTCACAGGTAATATATACTTCAGGGATAGGGTAATACCTTCGCTTTGATCTTCTTCTCCTCCTCGTCATCGGTGAGATCTACAACGTCCGGGTCATCCTCGAGAAAGCCTAGTACGCGCATCGAATTTTCCAATTGTTGCAGGGCACGTAATGGTTCGGATGCTTTGACAAGTTTTGCGCTTTCCATGAATGAGTACTGGACTTTGCTCTGCTCAGACTGAAGGGCAGCACTATATGCGGTCTGCCATTGTCCCGCCTTTCTAGCAATCTTCGCGCTAGCAAGCCAGGAACGACCAATTTCTCTACTCAAAGAGCCTGTTGCAGGCACGTTACTAAAAAGCCATTAGCCGTGAATACTCTTGTATCGAATTAAACTCACATGAGAGCAAAAGCAGTTCGCCTCATGCTGAGAATGGGCTCCCGTGTGCGGAATGTCGGTAGTGTAGCATCCAACCTTGTCGAAAGCAAAGAGGACAATCCCGCTAAGGTGTGTTGTTTTTGACTATTTGTCTGAGTGGAAAAGCTGGAGACAGTGTTGTATATAGTCTCCAGGTCATGTGTGAGGTGCAAATTCAGGGCAGCATCATAAGAACGTCGATATTCCGTGATACCAGCAGCGGCGACAGGGCTGCCGAGTACAAGGCGTGCTTCGCGCAAGGTTTTCTCGATTGCAACAGAGTCATGCGAACGCATAGCCAGTAGGACGCGCGCAATGGCTGTCTGAGGTGTTTGAGGATCCATAGATTCAACAATGTTCTGCACGTCATCCCAAGCGCCGACCATCCAAGCGCTTTCAATTTGAAAACCAGCTAAAGCGGGCTGCCAGCTTGGGTGGCGGGTAAGGACACCTCGTACATGTGTTCGAAGTGTGTCTATAGGTACATTTATTAGTCAACGAGGATCACTTCGAGATGCAAACTCACAAGCTTACCGTAGTGTCCTAAGTTCCGAAGACAGCGCAGAAGACCTAAATGAAAGTCGACATTGTTAGGGGACTGCTGCAACCGAACTTCCCAGCAACTTTGTGCCGAAGTCCAGCGTCCGCTGGTCTCGTGGTGGCGAATCTGATGTTCCAGTGAAGGCGAGAGAATCACAGTAGAGAAACCCTCCATGCCATCTGGTTCATCCAAATGCGCATATATCTCGTGCAGCCGCTCGTAATAAAGTGGGAGGTCTTCGTGATTGGGGTTCCGTTCCCGAAGTGTAAGGATCTGGCTCTCGAAGCTCATTAACGAACGGGCGTACGCTTTACACTGCAAAGCTGCTTTCGCCATTAGACCTTGGTCAATGCTCGACAGTACCGACTCTACTTTCATGAGCTTCTCGCTGAGTTCTTGCATGTCCAGGACACGCTTTTGTTCTCTATGAACTGCGATATCCTTTCGAATTTTGCGGATCCATCGATTCAAATGATCAAGGAGCATGAACACAGCCTGAGAACGGGTCAGAAAATGGACGTTCATGACATGGAACAATAACATACTTGAGCGCTGAGTAACTTTTTATCGGGAGTGGAATTACTCGCAAAATCAACCTGATCTTCGAGAACGGCCAGTAGCTCGAGCCGGATCTGCTGTGTAATTTCCTCTTTGCCAGAGAGCAATATATTGAGAACGAGATGAGGCAAAAGACTGTGAGCAACGGATACGTCCTTGTTCTTCACCGCTGAACGAAATACTCCAAATATTGTCGATGCTGTAGACCCAGTCACATTAGCAATCAGATGACTTGCCCAGAGTTGTATCCATTCCCTGTACGTCGTCTGCCGAGGGTAGATTGGATGCTGAAGCTGAGGCGCAGAAGATTGATTGAGCGTATAGCGTGCCTCCAGCAAAGGTGTAACTGTCTCTAAGACGTGCTTCGGCAGGTGACTCCACCGTTTTCTGATCTTTACAGGAACGCTGCTTCTCCCGGGAGCAACTAAGGAAGGAGTGAATTGACAAAAACGGAGAAGCTCTTGGATCGTGTATGCCAGATGACTTTGGTATTTGATGTCGCTCGTTGACCGAAATGCTCCTACTAGTAAGTTTGTTATTAAGTGCAGCGCGAACGTGATGGATTCTTCATCGTCTGTGAAATTGTTATAAACAATCATTCCCGAGTCCTTCGCTCCCAGTTCACATCGGTCGGGGTCAACAGCTCCCAGAATAGCAATACACTCCAGGGCTAGAAGCCGAAGAGGTTCTCCTTCGTCAGCTTCTCTGCCTGCTGCAGTCAACAGCGTGCTGAGAATCTTTCCGACCAGAGGGTCGAATACATCTCCAGATGCCAAGCTCCGAGTCAAATCGCGGTGATCATAAAGCATGAACTGCTTCAGCTCACGTAGGGATTGAGTAGTCAAAGCGTAATTTTCCGTGGAAGCTCTCTCGAGGATCAGCGCCAGACGATCGCGAGGACTTAAATTGCCCTGTAGCTGCCGTAGATGTATGTGGAGGTAGCGTAGTTCAGGGATTGTGGAAAAGTCTACAAGATCATTGAGGTAGCTTTCAAGAGATGAGCCTTTCTCCATGATGATGTAGTGAAGCGACTCTTTCGCCACTTCCCGTGCGGCAGGAGTGAACACCGACCAGGAAGTAACGAATGCTGCACTGGTGGGTCCGATATGAGGGCCAATCTCTTCGGCGCTCAGTGTAACAAAAAAATGATGCCAGCTAGATAGTGTGACCTCTGCTAACTCAGGAATCCCAATCATTGTATGAAAAGTAGCCATAATCTGTACATTTTCAATCAGTCTACGTGTGAGGTATGTATGAAAGGCGGAATTTGACCTGAGGCACAACACTGGCTACGGAGGAACCAATTTGCGAAACTAGGACCCCCAAGCTCCGAAGTATCTTCCTCTTGACTGTGACCGGCTTCTTTCCCTGCACGTCTTGGAGCATATCATTGATGTGAGATATCAAACCCAGTATATAAGTCTTGAGGAAGCCACCAAGATCTGGAGGTGGAATACTACGATTCTTTCCGGGAACTCCGGCTAGGACTCGCTCTACTTTGTTTAGAGCATCCAGAGCCTGAACAAAACTTTAATTGTTTGCGTACACGCAAAAACAGTCGACTTACGTGTTGCGCAGTATCTTCATCTTCATCGCCCAACACGGTCACGAGTTCCGCAAGAAGTTGTACTACGCAACTTTTTACGACGCTCTGAATATCAATCGTGGTGTTGCGGCTCGCAGCCGTCAGTATCCATGTAATGAACCTCAACGCTTGGTTGGTCTGACCAGGCGTCGACAAGAGAAATATATGTGCAAGTACTTCATGGCAGTGCTTGATCAACAAAGCAGACGGCTTGGTTTGGAGTTCTTTTGCCATCGCCTCCAGAACTTTCTGATCACAGTTTGCATACAAAGAAGGAAGGGTTCGTGATAAAGTGATTGTCATGAAATCCGTTGGAGTGACTGACATGACTCGGCAAGACTCGAGCAATAAATTTGGCTGGGAACACATCCGGGAAACGAGGAAAGGGGCAATCTTATCCATATACGGCAGAAGAAGGGGATAGGCCGTAGCTTTCTTGTGGTATTTAGCCGATGCTAAGATCTGCACGAGATGAAGACGGGATGTTAAAACTCGTTGAAAGTCAAAAAAGCCGACGTACTTGCATATAGGCAGAACCCTTCAAGATTGGGTTTGCCAAGCCTAATTGAGCGACTAAAAAACAGAGCGCTTGGCCTATGATGTCTGTGTGTAACGAGTTATTCCTATATTGAACTAATAAGTAGAGCTGCTGCTGAGCACGACAAGACTCACTTGGCCATGCCACCAACAATCGTCATAATTGACTCCTTTATTGTCGCCTTTCCAGTGTCCATAAGGCCGTATAGATGTGCAAAGAACACATCGACACGACGCCAGACGTCAGTGTCAGGTTCGCCCAGAAGGCCAACGAGAGCCGTTAAGGCTTGCCTAGTCTTCAAAATTTGTAAGATTGACAAAACATTCAGATGAAAACCTACCCTGCACTCAACCTCACGGCACGATCTTTATCTGTGACACCGTGAAAGATGATTCGGGCGACAGGTTCCAGAGTATTGTCAGGTCCATTCAAAGCGTGCAACTTGATCATGCCGCTGATTGCGAGGAAAACCTTCTTCCGCACGCCGACGACGACCTCAGTTTCTGGTCCGTCTGATAAGCGGTTGGAAAGAGCGAGGCAGAGGGAGAGGGTAGAGAGAAAATTATTCTTCGATTCGCTGAGGCCTTTACACCGATGGAGTATATTGCATAACTTGAGCAGTAGCTCCAACGTAGATAATCGCGCTTTGACGCTTGTTTCAGATAGTGGCCTACAAGAAAACTCGTTAAAAACTGCAAGGCGATATAGATTGAACTCACTGTTCAAATCGTGATGTAATATCATCGAGAGCTCGCTGAGTAAAGCGTCTATCATCATCATCATCCATCCAGTCGAGTTCTCTTGGACGAATCAGCTCTTGAGTCAGACTTTGTAGCTCTTCACGCCAAGACACGAGACCTTGCAGACTATTGAGATTCTTGGGTGTACTCGAGGACCGCTGTCTGATTAGTTCCTCGATAGCATCTCGATTTTTACCCAAGTTGGTTGAGAGAGTGGTGTCGCGCAATGAGTTTAACATTTCAGGCTCCATCTGCTTGAGGCCAGCGTTCAGGTAGGAGATGACTATTTTCTGGAAGATAACTCAGAGACAATGAAGCAGAAAAGACAAGGGCTGGTACCTCTCTGGTAGAATTTTGAGCATTTTCTCCCTGCAATAATCTCAGAGTTTCCATCACGTCGGCTCTCGACGGACACGAGACTTCCTCCAACCCAATGAAGTACTTGTCCACTGCCTCCCAACCAGCTGCAGAACTGTCCAGCAAACGCTGGCGGAGGAGGCGAAAGGGAAGGTGGGACAAAGCCGTAGCGCGGTCACGGAGGACACTAAATGGGAGTGAGGACATGATTCTGGCGACAGCCTGACTTCGAATAGCAAGCGTTGAAGAGGAAGAAGGAGACAAGCAGTAATCGAACATCTGTTGTACGCTCTCAAGGCCTCTTTGTTGCAGATCATATATGAACCATTGGCTGAAAACCGGAGGGTGGATCGTGCCGACGACAACCTCGACTAAGAGACTAAGAAAACGAGGGACTTCGTTGATATTCGCAAGAACCAGTTGTACAGGTTCTTCTTTTGAGCGTGGTGGTGCATCAGGATTAAGGGGTTGAAAGCGTGGATTCTCGAGTGGGGAGACAATACAGGGATATGGCAGAGTTATTGACGGACGTATAAGATCTGATTCGTCGTCAGCAGCGTGTCTTTAAGCTAAGGGTAAAAAGGGACACACCGCTCGCAATTGACAACACTTCTTCTAATATTATCCGTAAAACCCTCCACGACGGCTCATCACCTGCTGGAGGTGTTGGATTTGGGCCACCCATGTATCGCAACATCTGTACCGTTACTCTAGAGGCGTAATCTCGTAATGCAGAGGGCGTAGGTATGTCATCGTCTTTCAGTAAGTCTGTATCCACCCAACGATCTAAAACGTGACAAAGAGTTAATAGAGCGGAGAACAACTGCTTCGCAAGCATGGTACGGCCATGAAAGACACCATCGACGCGATTAAAAATCAAGCGAATCGCGTCCAAGGAAGCTTCCACTAATTGAACCTTCTCGCGCATTGCATGCCAGGCGCCATCGTTGAAGGAGAAGGTGGCGAGGAAATAGTCCATTAATTTTGGAATAAGTGAGACCCATAATTCGTTGTCCACCATTGCAAATCTCCGATGACCATTCTTTTCTAGATGCTCCTGAACAATTGAGCGCAGCATTCCCAGAAACTCAAGCGCGTCCGAAGGTCCAGACACTGGTAGCTTGCCGCTGAAAGAGCTGGAAGTATTCGTAGACATCGTTGGAGCGTTCACGGTTTTCAAAGTTACGGATGATGTACATTCCGCTCGAGGAGAGAAGAAAGATGGAGAGACGCGACAGGCATTGTTGACAAAACTTTCGCGTGAACGGACCGTGAGACTTTCTACTGACAGTACATTTAAGGACAAGGACAGTCACAGTGTAAGTATAGGTCACTTCCTTCCCGACCTCCTCTTCTCTTTCGCCTTTTCCCTCTCCATCGCCTTCTGTTCTGCTCTCTCACCCTCAATAGATCCAAACACTCTCTTCATACGGTCATTATAGCTACGATCCTTCTCTTTCTGCTTAGCCTGCTCCACGCCCGCAAGGAACCGTGCATCTTTCCGAAGCTCCCTAATCGCGCCCTTCCGCTCCTTCTTGTACTCATTCCGTAGTTTTGCAGCCTCATTGCGCTCCCGATCAGGGTCTTGATGACGAAGATATGAGGAAGAGTGACTCTCAAACTTGGGAATATATGAAGGAATGGGAATGGGTTTGTGTGCTTGTAGCAAAAGGGGTCGACGCGACTGGCGAGAGAACTTCAGCAGTCGGGTAATCATTTCACTCGAAGAGTTGATTCGGTCCTGAAAGAAAAAAAATCAGAATCATATAGAAGCAATACAGACGATTAAAAATCACCTGCAGGTTAACTGGGAGCTTCAGGGAATCGAGCTTTTGCAGAGCTTCAGATATTGGTTCAAAAATTTCTATGAAGGCATCGAGTCCCTTGTAAAGGTTAGCATACCGGCCCAATAACTCTAACGTCAAGCCAAACAGGCTCAGTTTATCCGCCTCGTCATGCTCATCAGCCAACAATATTGCAGCTAGGTCAGGCTTTTGCAGCTCGAATTCTTTTGCCTTTTTCAGATTCAGCGCCAGCGGCCGACACAAAGCTGAGCGGAAATCCGGAGACGGAAATGAGCCTGGCAGCTCTGTAACATCATTGTACCCATTTGGCACAAAATGAAACACGCTGTTTATTAAGAAACTGACCACTTCCGGAATAAAGCGCTGCGAAAGTTGTTCATACTGCAAGAACAACGTGCACAGGAATAAACCGCTTGCTATGTCCTTGAGACCTCTCACACGGCTCAAGCCGAGGTAGGCGCCCATTAGTACTCGCGCTGGCGATACAACTATATGATTCATATCGCTGGTTGGCCAGACCACACCTATTACTCGGAGGAGCGCTAACTCTGGGGTTCCTGGCCATGTTTTGGCATCTGACACTAAGGCGCCTCGGGAAAGACCGCGCCTGAGATTTTTGTGCATGATGGATAGCTTGCGGACAAAATGCTCGGCAGACTGGATGGGGTAGGCTCGAGTCAGGGCGAATAGGTGGGGGAGGAGAGTGTTGATGACTGAAAAATGTGGTATGGAAGGGGAAGCGAGATAGAGTATATGGCCGATGAGAACCCCCGTGAAGGTCTGAAAAGAAATAGATGAATCAAGATTAATCACAGGAGAGACATGGATAAAAATTGAGCGTTACCTGTAGCTTGAACTTGTTCTCGGGGGCTAAGCTCGTGTGATGAAGCGCTCGGATACGATGCACCACTGTCGGAACATCTTTGTCCTCCACACCGTCGACGATATCCAAGAACTCGTCATGAGAGGAAGGACACGGAAATGTGAAAGGTAACTCCGATGACTTGGATGTTCGAGCTTTCTTCGAAGGCTTCTTGGAAGAACTTATGAGCTCCTCCTGTTCAGCTCCAGCTTCCGAATCCGTGCTTTCGTCATCGTCCTCAAAGTCATCTTCAACCCCCTCACCGCCTTCATCATCATCATCATCATCTTCCTCATCCTCCTCATCCTCATCCTCTTCTTCATCCCCATTATCGTCTATCGCATTGCCTTCGTCCCCAAGGCCCGCTCCGAGACCTGTCCAACCAATCTCCTCATCATCAAAGTCATCCTCCAAGTCGTCACCACCACGTTTACGCTTCGCACGAGACTGACCCTCCTCCTCGCTATCACTTTCGTCAAGACCTAACATCCGCTTCCGCCGTCTCCTTTCCGCTTTTTCCAGGGCCTCCTTCTCTTCCAAGGCTAGTTCCTCCTCTGTCTTCGTACGATCCTTGGGTTTGGCACGCTTTTCAAACGCGAGCTCACGAACCGCTTGATCATAGTCAGACTTTTTTTCAAGGACAGGAACGGACTCCGAAGAAGCATCTACTGCGGTGCTCGTAGAAGCTGCGTTACCATCTGCTGAGGAGGGGTCAGGGGCGTAAAGGAGACTTTGCAGCGAGTCGAAAGCTTGGTCGAGCTCATGCCGTACATTGTCTCTGTGTTCACGCTCCATTTGACGAAGCATCTAGCAGACGCATTAGAATCGAAATTTTGTTATACTTTGTTGAAAGATAAACCTTATGCTCCTTGCTTTTAGCAATCACTTCTGCCATCACCTCGGCCTTCGACTTTTTCCTGGCAGGCTAATACATCGTCAGCACCTGAGCTAAGTGGGTGAATAATAACCCACCTCTTCGCTTTCATCCTCGTCATCCTCTTCGTCATCAAACCCTCCAAAATGCGTGTGTTTGACCACGTCTTTATCAAGTTGTCCTTAACCAAGGTGTTAAGTACGAATCAAACCTCTAAGAAGCAAGGACATACCATCTTCCTCTTCATCGTCATCTTCGTCTAAGCCTAGGCCAGCATTATCAAAATCATCTAGCTTAGATAGACTTTGGCCATAGTGGGTAAGCTCGTCTTCATCCTCCAAATTGAATAAAGATCCACGAGAAGCACGCTGCCTCTCTTTTGTAAACCGTTCGAGCATACGTTCCTCCAAGCTCATCGTAGGATCGTTTTCACCAAATCGACGGTCAATAACTCCTCCCGCATGATTTTTGTCCTCCCATTCCTTCAGTAAAGTTTTCTTTCGCTAAAGTTTAATGAAATAAGTACGTCAAAACTGTAAGAGACTCTTGAAAAATACAAATCCCACCTGTTCAATACCAGCCATCTTACTCTGCGCCGGCTTCCCAACAACTCCCTTGAGTTTACGGCCACCAACATCGTGCTTCAGCTTCGTAACTTTCGTGTCGAATGGATTAAGTTTCCGTTGGATCTCTTCTAGTTTTGCGGCCCGTTTCGCTTTGTCTTTTTCTTGGGGAGTTGTGCGCTTTCGTTTCTTGCCATTTTGGTTGTTCCCCACAACACCAGCTTGCGAAAGAGCGGATTTCAGCTGCTGTAGCTGAGAGCCTTTAGCCATTGATGATTGCTCCGCTCACTGTCGGCAGCTTCAAAAATTTTGGTGACATAATAAAATTGATTTGTGACTTCGGCGTGACCAGGAAAGTTGAACACGGGCCGTCTCAGGCCGCCCCATCCTCCAAACCTTGAACTTGATGGCCAAACACCCTCTAGCTCTGCGAAATCAAGTCCGTCTAGTAAGCAAGTTATCTATTTGCAGTAAATCCTTGCTTTACGATAACTCATGAGGTCTACAGCCCCACATCCCTCAGGCTTAATCATTGTATAGCCTTGGTATGCTTACTCTACGTTGACCTTCAAGTTGGACATTGGAACTTGTACGCCTCGCGAAGTTCTGAACATTTATGAGCATTAAAATTACACTCCTCTGGCCTCCTCTGGCTCTAAAGATGCTTCCGGCGCCTCAGGCCAGCTCCGGCCTCGCTCCTTGGCCATGCCGTTGATATCCTTCAGAGCTCCAACTCTGTGTATGGATCTATGGATGCGTCAGTATATCAAGGGACAAAGTCAAGATCCATCGTACATTCCTTCTGGGATCTACTGACACAACCGCTATCGTACACGTGCACTCCTAACAGCTCAGAGTCTCAGACAACTCAGGACAACTCCTGCAGCTATCGATATCGAGGGCCGATAGGAGCTTCAACGAATTTCAATGATGCTTATCATCTGCTCTTCTCCATACAGGAACAGCGCCTGATGATCCATGCTTGGAAAAACGATCCATCAGCTGGACGATACATAGCCCTCTCGGGAAGACGGATGAATGACTTCTTCCAAAGTCAGAGAAGAAAATTTGGTGCGCCGTGTATACGTCTTTCAAATGTACATGTATAAGCTTTGTGCTTTCATCTCTGTTCCGTGATGCTGTAAGTATGTATATACGTACGTACAATCCCATGTTCACTCGAAATATTAAATCCTTGGTCCGAATTCAACTGAAAGCCGGGAAGGAGAAAGGGGTAGTATAAGTGCTATTAAGGTGGTAAGTATGGTGGTAAGTATGGTATATTCCAGGTATATTCGAATATAAACACCTCCCGCCCGATTGGCGCTTGGACACAGTAAGTACATATCTCAACTGAACCCCATCAGTGCAACGTATGTAGAGTTAATTGGTGTGGTACAAGAGAAGGCGGTTAGGTTACGTTGAGCTCTATGTATGTAGCGCCGGCGCCACTGTCAAGAGGGCGCGTGCGTCTGTCATTGTAAAACAGCAGTTTCAATCTGTCTTGACAGCAGTAATGGAAAATTCCCCGCAAGTGGGGGATGAACAGCTTGCAAGCGAGCGATAACTCGTGATTGCGCCTGATTGCGCCAAAAAATCCGTAGAGTGCTTGTCCTAAGAAAATCGGGGTGCGCGAACGTTTGATCGAACAACATGGTGTAGGAAGTGATCCGTACCGCCTCTTCATATGATTCACGCACATCCTGCACCTCACGATGGCACTGAGTGTAACGCTTACATTTAGACCCTGTGTAACCGACTTTAGATTTTCCTCTAACCTGTTTTATGCATGAGTTTGTGCGCCGTTGTTGATAACATTCGAGCCGGCTGACTGAAATTCTCATGAATTGAAGATGATATTGACAAGTGCTGAAGACCAAACGAAAACCGAGACTTTGTTACCCTCATGCGTACGTATTTCGGAGTTTTCATCGTTATTGCTTGGTGGTGAACAGTGTGGACAGCGAGTGGTTATCTACTTTGTGCAGCCGAAATTGAAGAGCTATTTGTATCGGATTAGGGCAGGACTCGCCTTATCAACTTAGATTAAGATTCTAAGAGTCCAACCTGGAGGTTTCTTTCTCCGGTGATCTTTAACGAAATCAGTTCTAGTAGCATTGCAAAGGCTTTAGACCTCCCTATAGTGACTAAGTAGAACTTGAAGGGAAACAGTTGTATTGAATGAAGTGGGGACGGGTTGATGGAGATACAATTGTGAGGGAACACATGGCATTTACTTCCGGTGGATACACTATGACGCGCTGATAGGTACTGAAGATGCTGGACAATGAGGAAAGCAGAAGAAATCAGCAGGTGAATTCGGCGGAGGGCACATAAAAATAACAATAAATGCATCTACTTACTCCGGCTTCGCATCGCCAAAATTGGTGCAGCTTGAATTCAATTCCCAGTATTGAACCATTCAATACAGGTAGACATAAACGTTAACGAAACCCTCATTCATTTGTGGATTCTAGTACTACCGTATATGTATATGTATGTGCGTTTGATCCTGATCGAAGTAAAATGATCGATCCTGCGATCGTCGATTCTGGAGATTAGTACACGCCGCAGATGATAATTTTTTCATCTGGTGCTTTGTAAAGATGAATAGGCGAGATTGTACATACATACATAGTATAAGTCTCATCCATCAGAAAGTCCAAAGACTTTGAAGAGGAAAAATCATCTGTACAGTGCCCGCCGTGGAACGTGGTTGGATGAGACTAGAAAATACATCCAGTCATTGACGGGTAGCTGGTGTGAAACAACCGGGATCGCATACGCGAATCTCTGGATGAGCTGGCACTAAAAATCTACTTGAGTAGAACATAAGGCTAGGAATTGTGGAAACAGTGCGTACCTACCAAGCAAGTCACAGGAGGTACCAGGCTTGAAGGTGTTTTCGACGAGTCCCAAAGAGCTTAGAAACGTAGGCCCAACGACCGAGCACAGGCTGAGCATATGGTTGAATTTCAAAAGTTCTGAGCACTTGGAAGGTTTTCTGAACTTCCATAGCAACCAAGGTTCAATTCGCAACAAGTTCATCAAGGATTTGAGAAGCTCGGCCCGTGAAAGGTTCATTAGGATTCAAATGTCGGACCTCAAAGGCGAGGTTCTTGGGATATGATGTCAAGATTGAATTGTGGAATTTTGACGTCCCTGCAAAATCATGTCAGAATTGAAGAGAGCTGCGAAAATGCTAGATCATGTAAGATGTTCAAAAAAACACAGCAATCTAGAGCGAGATACGGACATATTAAAAGTATTGCTACTATTCGGAAGAGCACAAAGAGTGACATCGAGGCTGTGGAAGGATAGAGACTGAGTGAACTTGGAAGACAGTAAGTAGGTTAACGTTGGTAACCGAACAGCTTTGACTCGCCAACGCTGGCACACAGCTTACATAATGACCTGTCCCTGGTGCCACTCGCCGGTTGGAACTTGGGCGAATAGATCTTTCATGACATCCACCATATCCTTTCCTTCGTCGCCTGAAACTCAATCTGTAGAGCCCTCTAGGAACATATCAACGTTGACAACTCTGCCCAATTCCTCCAGTGTATCTGTTCATGCAACTGCTTTAGAAGTTTGCCAGTCAGTTTACGGCGATGTTGGTGTTTCACACGACACCATTGAACGATTGTACGAATCCAGTGCCAGTGAGTACCGTCAGTTAATGCTGAATATTCTTACAACTTATCCATCTCCCAGCGTAAGTTCACGCTATCTTTGATTGTGTACGACGTTCCGAGCCATTACCATAGCTATGAGAATCCGTTAATAACGACGACCTCACGAGAAATGTTAACTGACATCCATCGTCTATCGCGTCGGTTCAGTGCAGTGGACGTACCACATCCTGTTGCTGTCTTCTACTCGCTTTTTCGTCTCAAGCTTCCGGAGCATCTGACGAGTCCGTTATTTCACGCACTTCGAGCTTGGACAGAAATCGGCGACATTAGCGAGTCTGAAAGTTTTGGTACACACCTTATCTATCTTCGCTAAGGATTAATGCTAAAAGACTCGTTAAGATGGCCATAGAAAGACCATGGTGGAGCATACCTTAAATATTCTTATATTTCCCGACATTCACACCGACAGCGGAACCCATGCTCGATTCAACCAGTCGACTGAGTCTCTTATATCCACCGCGTCTCCGTTATCTCAATCTCACCCGATTCACCCTTCTCTTCCCGTGCCAGGTACCTCACTTACGGTACCCTCGCCTTTTCATCTCCAGCTCCACATCATCACCCGACTAGCGTTCAACGAGCAGGGAAGAATTACGCACCATCGTGATTTTTGGGATGTGAAAGATGTTCTGGGCCTCGTTCCAGGTATTTCTTTAGCGCAATGGATCAGCACCAGAGTCACTGCACGGGGCCTCATTTACGTCTCTCGCCTCTTGACCAGGTCAACACCTGTGGGCGCTGAGAATCCGCCAAGTTTCCGGGACCTCGAAAGTGGAGCTACCCCAGCGGTTGCATACGAAGCACCTGTCAAGAATGCTCTGGAACCAAACTAACATAGGAGGATCTTGAGCTTCATCGCCCTACTCTCCAAACCTTCGTACCCGTTTGTGATTATCATCTTCACTTCAAACGTCAGAGTCTCAGCTCACTCATTTGCCAGTCTCTTTCCCAGACGTTTAAACTCAGCTGGAGCATCAAGTTTGAAGGTCCCAAAGGCCAAACATTACCAACGAGTACCACTGCCAGGCACTAAACCGGATGATCGCATGACTAGAAACGTCGAGTTCTTATCTCAGGACCCCGGACATTGCTATCCGAAAATGTTCCCTTTTACTCGTTCTTTTGGGCAGTAAAATACATATCAGCGAAGGGTATCACCGTCTATCGGTGGGGGAAGGTGGTTCGTAATGCTGTGCTACGAAGTTAAGTGCATATGAGATAGATCACTGGAGATTCCGAGTTCAAACATGAGCACATAGATGTTACCCATTGTTGTTCTTATACCACGGTTATACAAGTCTTGTATACTACCTGATTATTTCGACGGCGCCGAAGCCAACTGAAGCTGTATTGCTGAACTAGTCCGAGATAAGCCGTTCGGCACCAACGGGGAACTGCACAGACCACGTTCGGAGTCAATTCGTTGTGGTGTTTGTCTGGCCCCTCCTCCCATATGTACATGCTAAGTCCTTTCCTTGGTCTATACCCTTACTCAACGAGCTCCTATATCAACCTTGATTTTACAGCCAATAGAACGGATCCTGATTTGGGTTTCACGCCTCGATAATTATACCGACATTGCTGGAATATTTCACAAAGTACGCCTCATGTTTTGACTAACCTGTAAAGGCCACCGAACTAATCTGAATCTGTTGTTTAATAGGTTTGTTAAATGCAATCTTGAGGTCCCGAGTACCCGCGTTCTCACCCACCTGGCTTTATTGCCATTGGCCTCGCACATTTCCGCGCTATAACATTGAGCGAGAAGTGAATGAAATTGTTGCTAGAAGTGCCTTCTTGCGAAGGAATCTTGATCAGGTGCGTACATCCCGGTGCGCTGAATCTCATGACATATTTATTGAGCTCAGTTTTAGCTGGTCCCGCTCAATTCGGTGCAAATCTCCAGGAGCATCTTCGACATACGTATGAAAGAAAGAGAGAAGCTTTTGTGTCGAATCTTAAAACATCAGCTGAGCCTATACCCAGAGAAGACATTAACGTGTGAAGTTGTGGCTGAAAGGTTTCATCCATCTTTACTGAGTCGTTAACTCCTAGCTTACTATCCATATACATAGGCTTGACAGAGGTGGGGCCACTGAATTCTAAATACAGCAGACGCCACAACACGGTGTACGTTAACGCTTCGACACACTATCTACGAGTTCCTTCCAGCTGCCGTGACCTTGGCACTGGTGGTACGTTATGCGTTATTCTTGAGCGCTTAGCGTGCATCATTGCTACACTCTGGGGAGGGTACCTGTGCATGTCCGTGAATGAAAATAACCTTCAATGTCCACATAGAGTTCTGGATGTCATTCACACAATTCAGTACGTCTAAATGTCAATGAGATACTCACAAGTTGCTATTGACAAGCTACACTCACAGTCTCTTCGGTCTT
>RCHF01004270.1:0-25819 GCA_003987895.1 Neonothopanus nambi | reverse complement strand
CTACAGATCTCAGCTACCCCCCCTCTGGCTCATGGGCCAACTGGTGTCGTAGGATTCCCTGGACCTCAGACTTTGATTAGGGCAAACATCAATGATACGCTAGCAATTTACTGTGCTGCCAACAACCTAGATTATGACGGCGCGTTTGCACGTTCACAGAAACGTTCTGGGATGCTATCCTCAAACCTCTTCCACTCAATTATGAGTTGGAAGTGTATCTTGGCTATTCTACAGAGCCTTGGTTGCTCGAGCCCTCTTCGCCTTGATGGTGGTCACTGTTTCCCAAACAATGTTACCGTTCTGTACTGTGATGTTGTTTCAGCCTTTGGTTGGAGCCCTGCTACGTTGGCAGCCAAACATCGTGCATACACTTTTTGGGAGCAGGTGACAGCTACCCACCACTGGATAACTATGCTATCATCTGCTTCTGAGGAGCAGATGAAGCTTTATGCAGTCTGGACCCGAGCCATTTACATGTTCGAGAGCCCTGGCTTTGTCAAGCTCAGACTGGAACCTTATCGGGCTGCATCGGGGTCAGGCTCAGTATTCGAACGTGAAGCATGTCTGCTGACACAAAACGAGCTATACCTGTCAAAAACCGCTATTATGCAGCACATAATGCCCAAGCCTACTGGCAGTCTCAGGGTCAATGTCTAATTCATCCTCACTAGTGCTATCTCAGTGCTCCTTATACCATACCCACCTTCTTTATTAATCATTTTTAGTACATAGTATTTCTTCTTTCCATCTTTCCATCTCTCCCTTCTGTTTATAATTCATACCATTGCTTCCCCTCCCTCTGATTTGCATTACTATGAACAACTCTTTCCAATTCGTATTATTACGAACAACTCTTTCCAATTCGTATTATTACGAACAACTCTTTCCAATTCGTATTATTACGAACAACTCTTTCCAATTCATATTATTACAAACAACTCTTTCCAATTCATACCATCACAAATGAATCTGTTTTGAAAATCATATTATCATGAACAACTCTTTCTGATTCATATATCACAAGTGATTCAATTTCTGATCCAGTGCAATGCTTCATTCTGTACTTTCAAATATGGAGTCAAAAATGTCCCAAGAAATACAACAAATATATTGTTCAAAGACAGCTAAGAGATAAATAAGATTGGGGAAGCAGCCATACAAGATTTTCCAATAAAGACAACAAAATTTGGCTATAGCATGAAAGTACAAGAGACATCTACAGAAACAGGCTTGTGTTACACCATCTAAAGCCACCTAGTATCCCGCTTTGAGCTCTTCTAAAGTGGAGAACATATTCACCATCCTATGCCATCGGTCAAGACGATCCTCTTTTAGCTTCGCCCACAATACCGGATCCTCCTTCATTAATTCTGCTTGCGTTCGACCGCCATAGTCCAGCCAACGATGAATAGCGCCAGCGGTGTACTGAGTGACGGAGAACCGAGTTTCATGCTGCTGAACAGGGGTGTTGGAATGCTGTAACAGGGCAGAAGGAAGGACCACAGAGCATCCCGAAGGGAGCTCTAAGATGATCTTCAGGTCCCAGAGAATGAGATGACCGCCTATAGTATGATCAAAGTCTCCGCCAGCAGTAACGACGCACATCCCATGCGCGACGTTCTGAGAATCGCGGTGTATAAAGGTTTGGGTACGGGGTCCAAAGTTGACAGTCGTTGTTTGAAAGACGGTACGTGGAAAATTGAGGTAAAGGTCGGGGCATTGTTGAAAGAGTCGCTTATTCTGCTCGTGATAGTAGCGATAATTTTTGGGCGACCATGCTGCAAACGCCGCTAAGTTCAATTGTAAGAAATCGACTGCTGCAGACAGAAAGATTAAGCGAAACATACCGCTCTGTTCAGCAGCTATGCGAGCGAAGCAAGGCTGCGAAAGCAAGTTCTTCATGAGTGTCTTACGTTTGCCTCCCAACCTCATCGGATAAGGCTGGCCCTTGCCCATCGAATTTCCATAGGGAAAAGCAGGAAAAGCACCCCTCCGGTGACTTTTCTCTTTTGCTGAAAACTTGGCGCCCTTCCCAGCTTCAGCGATTAAACCAAACGCCCGCTTGAGCTCCTTCTGATACTCGGCGGAGCGGCATTTTTTGATAGCAGCAGCTATGACACGCCGTTTTCTGTCAAGGATAGGGATTGAGAAGCTAAGCTCTATCAGCCAGGAGCCGTCGTATGAAACAATATATGAGCTCACCTTCCGTCATTCTTCACCAGGCGAAACCCCAATTCATTAACATAATATTCTGCCTTATGGGCAGGCGAAACTACTTCTATCCGCGCATTTTTGCTGACATTTTTGCCGACATAACCGCCCTGACATGCAGGGAGGTCATCAGCTAGAAAATCCGCCACAATTGGAGCAGCGGTCGGTAAGTCGGCATGAGCTTGTGCACTGGAAAGATGGCCGTCTTTCTGAAACGCTTTTTCACGGCGCAAGCATCGCCTCTTGTTCGCGGGGGATTGGGAGGTTGCTTCAGGGCTGGATTCCGTGCAGAGGGGGGGAGAAAAGGGCGAGTCCGACCCATCATCAAAAACCTCCAGCTCTTCATCTTGAGGCGCTTCCTCTTCTCTCTGTAAAGCCTGTTGGATGCTGGTAGCTAGATCAAACGTCGATGGCGCTTGAACCGGTTGAGCGTCTTTAACGCCAGAATCAAACCGGAACTCGCCATAGGTTCTCCCACTGCGGAGCTTTCTGGAAAATGAAACCTGTTGATGAAAAAGGGCGTGTCAGTAGCTTGGCAACTTCAAAGAAAAAGATAGGGAAAAAAGCAGGAAGCATGGGGCTTGCGCCACCACTCTGGCATTTCGTGGGCTTCTACATCTCTGTACTTCTGAGCCCACCCTCCTTCTTGCTCCAGTTATTAAGGTGGAGAGGGGGGATCTTTGTAGGGACGAAGGCGCGCCTTGACGTTCCGGGCATCGAAAAAGAGAAGGTGCGTCAAGCCAACGCCACAAAGAGGTTCGCCCTCAGCTCCTCACTTTGGACCTCAAAACAGAGAGGCCTTGCTCAAGGCGAAGTGGCGAGGTATGGAAGGCCTTGACGTTCCGGGCATCGAAACAGGGAAGGCGCATCCAACCATCGCTGCATATGCCCTTCAACCCCTCATTCAACCAGGAGACGAAAGAGGGGGGCGTTCATGCTGGTGCAGAAGATAGTAGAAGGAAATAGCTGAAAGGAAATAAAGAAATGAAAGAGGAAGGCGCACCTTTTGGAGCGGCATCGCTGTTGGGGTTTTGGTCAACAGACGCGACGCGTACTGATTTTAAGTAATAGACGATCACATGATGGACGTGTGGGTCCTGGGTCCACTCGAGTAACTCGTGCGTCTCTGTTGTGCAGAACATACCTTCCATCGTTGCTTTCACAAAACACGGGGAGCGTCTCGTTTGTCCACCCGCTCAGTGGCAAACCGTCGTCAACTCTGCCAGTGCCGTCTTTGCCTTCAAGCAACTTATCGGGTATCCATTCAAGGAAGGAAGTGCAGGATGACATGAAGCATTGGTGAGTCCTAAATAGCTTTGGTGCTCTTCTTTTTGATATTTATTGTGGATGTCGTAGGCCTTTCCACATTGCAGAGAATGGCATTCTTGAGCTTGCGCAGCTCTGAGGATTTAAGCAAGGACAGAAGGGGAAGTGCAAAGAGATGTGGACGCCGCCCGCGATTATGCGTGTATACATACGTACTTCCTTGGGAACCTCATTGTCCCTGGCTCTTCCCTATCTACCAAGGCTTCAACACCGTCACGTTCCGTATCTACCGCTTCACCATCCGCTACTCAGATTCAGGACCCTACAATTGCCCCATCGCGGAGAGGGAAAACAGCAGGGCTCCCAAAGCGCAGGCCCAAAAATCCTCCAAGCTCGGCTCAGCGTTCTCGACGCACAACAGCATCGCCCTCCCTCTCACCCGCACGCTTCTCGCTTTCCCGGCTACCCTCACCATCCGCGCACACACCGTTACTAAGAATCTCGAGCATCTCCTCCTCTTCTTCCATCGACCCACCCACACCCAAGCCATCGCCCACCACTCCCCCCAATATCAGTCGCAGGTGTCGACGATGCACGCGTTGTCACTTCGAATCCGTATCAATCTGCCAGCCAATCAGCGTCCTCGCTGGACGATGGGATATTGCTCGGGTTCCCGGCTGGGCTCACCACACTTTCTGGTTCCGCTGGCCTATTTGGCGATCAGACGAAGTCGGGGAATGGGTGGGAGGGGTATTATTCGTCTTCGAATGAGAGGGGACGGCAAACACACCAACGTGGGAGGTAGTTCGAGGGTAGTAGGAGGATCTTTTGAGGATCCCTCGGATTTTCCTTTGGCACATCCTGATCACATTCCATTGCGGACGTCCAGGGTATACGTAGCGTCGCTTCTCTCCTGCAACGGACGATTCACGGCTACGCGATCGCTTTTACTACCGCATGACTCCATGTGTACGTTTGCCCGTACGCTCCATCGACTGTGCTCTTCAGACAGTGAACATGTCTGTTCAACACGCTCTTCTCTTCACGATTGCACTTTCTACCAACTGCTTCGTCTCTTCCTCTTTACATTTAGGCTTTTTTTCGGCGTCTTTATTCTCTGTATCTCGCATATTGTATCGCTATTTCGTGAAGCATTTTGTTCCTGTCGATCTTCACCATCTCTGTTCAATTACAGCATTCTTGTCGCATTGCTATCTTGTTGTCGCTGTTTGCTTCGCTTTGCTATTCCTCCGTCGCTTATACTGATCGCCGTACTGTGAGTAAATTTTCTTTTCTTAATTTACGGCTATAATATTCATGTTTCTTTCGCTTAGGAACGATAACTTCCTGCAACTTGGCAAGGCAAAAACCCTTCGAACCTTTCACACTGCCCACGCCCAAATCTTCATTGACCTCAACACTGCGATGGACCTCCCTAATGATCAACTCCAAGGTCAGTTAGAGCCCTCAGCTAGTAACATCAAGTTACTGACCTCTTTTATTTATAGATAATGACTTTCATACTACTATATCGTGCACTGTTGCTCGAGGCCGAACCATCTTCGCTCCCTCTCAGGAGCTGGCTTCATTCTGGGATATTCCAGTTGGCTTAGAACTCCTCTCGGCTCGCTCTCCTCGAACTTTTTCCATCTCAGCCTCAACTCTTCTCAACATAGTTCGTCTTGAAGCTGAAAGGTTGTCCGCGGATCGTCACGGTCAGTTGGCCACTATATCAGAAACGATGTTGCAAACAATCACTCAGCCGGACCGACAAGCTACCATCGTTTCCACTGCGAGTGTCCTCGACTTCTATCGCTCTGATGGGCCCCAGCCCAATCTTGCACAAATGGCAGGCTTTAGACAACTAGGCCAAAGCTGGGATGCCCTCCTCTATTTTAACCCCCCTTACACACCTCCTCCACCACAGTTCATGGTTTCCTATGAGCTTGCCTCTCTGGATCTTGGTCATGCATTGACTCGCCCTTATATTGAGACCTGGGCCAACTTGATTCCTAGCGTCTATAACAGCGCCCATTTCCTCCTGATAATTACTGCAGAAGCGTCTGAACAGCTCCCATTCCCAATCCCCTTCCTCTCTGCTTCGTCAAGCTCTTCTAATTCCACGCACATGATCGCCTCGACGTCTGGAGCTGTATTTGACTTGAAAGTTTTATTGCGGAATTTCTGTTCTCAGTACAGCGACCTCGACTTCAATGGCGCATTTTTTTCATCTCAGAGTTCCCCCTCCCTATTCAAGCTGGCAGTCAATTGGAGAAAAATGTCAAAAATCCTGCAGGCTATGGGATGCAGCAACCGGAAGAAGTTGGAGGGCGGGTTTGTTTTTCCAGATAACCAGATTCGCGTACCATTTCAAACAATCGTCAAAGAATTTGGTTGGGGTGTTCGGATGTTCGAACAAAGAGAACGTCTCTTCTCGTGGTGGATGAATGCAACCGCGACAATGGAATACAATATCAAGACTTCATTGCTCCCACCTGGAACGGAATCCGATGACTCTAACTCTGACCTTGACATCGCCAACACCCCTCCTCACCCTCATGCCAGCTCGTACAATTCCCAGCCAATTCCTCGATCACCCCCCCCCAACCCTCACGCGTCAGGGTCCAGTAGCAGTAGCTCTCATTCCTCCTCCAAGTCAGATGGCTATGACACGGATGAAGCGCTAGATTTTCGCGTAAAAGTGTTTTTCATTTGGCGAAAAGGCCTATCCCTGTTCCATAGGCCAGGATATGTGCTGCTAGAGCAGGCCCCCTGTGCAACGTCGAATGACGCCTCGGAAAGGGATGCTGCCCTTGCGACTGAAACCGAACTGGCCAAGTACAAAGGCAATGTCCGGATGTACTTGAAAAGGAAAGCTTCAGCCTCTCTTACTCAATCTTAATCGCTTCTCTTCCTATAAACTACAATTTTGCTCAGTCCTCCCGCGTCAATCATCAGCTTATCGTTCACGGTACACATACATATCGTCTAACTAATCTCATTGTATATTGCACTCGATACGTCGTTCAAATCAAAGTTTTTATATCCTATGCTAAGTACAGTATCGAAAACAATTCAGATGTTCGCAATTAATATCCAGCCTTCAGTTTTAATTAGATCTGCACTTTCAAGACTCGGTGTACATGGAACACACACATTCTGAGGCTGAATCACATTGCAACGAAGATAGAGAGAATACATAAAATACATGTGTTATAAGTTTCTAATGCGCGGTATAAGATACATTGTGAAAAGTCGTTACTTGTGCGTGAGCGAAATCGTGCGTCATTCCAGACGAAGAAACAGCAAGGAGTGGGCAGCGAATGAAGTCTAGGAATCCTCTACCCGAAAACCATTTAGTCAACTTCTTCGACACTAGGTCCGTCTTCACCACAGCACCAAGGGAACCGCCAAGTGCAGCACCGCCAGGGAAGCCACCAGCACCACGTAAGTCGAGAAGGTCTCAGACTTCTTGGTAGGAACGGGGGTTTTACGCTTGATGAGAGCAGCCATGACACCACCGGCGGTCCTGATACTTAATGACAGAGGAGCAACATCAAAGAGGAGTAAGTCCTGAGTCTTCTCCGAAGTGTCACCAGAGATGATGGCAGCCTGGACAGCTGCACCGTAGGCAACAGCCTCGTTGGGGTTGATGCTCTTGTTAGGCTCTTTGCCGTTGTAGAAATCGGAAACAAGCTTAACGATACGAGGGATACGAGTGGAGCCACCGACCAAGACAGTCTCGTGGACGTTGGACTTGTCGATCTTGGAGTCGCGGAGAACCTTCTCAACAGGCCCAAGGGTGCTTCGGAAGAGATCTTGGCACAACTCCTCGAAACGGGCACAGGTGAGAGGAGTGCAGAAGTCGATGCCCTCGAAGAGAGCCGATCTAGATGAAATTCTGGGCGGCGGAAGAAAGGGTATGCTCGGCACGCTCGCAAGCGGTACAGAGACGACGGACAGCACGAGGGTTAGAAGATAAGTCTATAAAAACTTGGGGTCAATAATAGCTTTGTAAAACGAGCGCACGAATACTTACCCTTCTTGCTCTTACATTTGAACTCCTGCGTGAAGTGGTTGACGAGACGGTTGCCGAAGTCCTCACCTCCAGTTCTTCGAGAGTCGGAGAGATAGTGGACGAGTATGGCGCGGGATATTATGGTGGAAAGGACGAACCTAAGCGAGTAGTCAGGGATGACTCGTGAGTAAAAAGCTCAAGTTATTTAAATTGTCGAAATACGACGGCATCCGACTCAGCCACATCAGTAGCCTTGCAAAGATACACCAGAAACCATAGCGAATCACACTCACCGTAGAAGCAGACTACCCTAACAGCTGCACGAGCATGTTGCTTGGCACGCAGCACTAAGTAGTTAGCCGGATGATCTTCTTCCTTCGGCCATGTAAATAAAGATTTAMTCCTTGAATATTTAAGATGTTGAAAGTTACTGGAAGGTGAATTAGATATGAGAAGGCCATAACTTGATTAATAGATTTACGACAGTTACAAGTACAAGTACAAAGTACAAGACTTAGTAGGAAGTAGGCTCGGAAAGTACATTTTTGAGCCGAAGTACACAATGAAAGTACGAAGTGATGTAAGCAGTTCCATTTCCCACGAAAACTGCTCTGATAGTTTCACGTGCCCGAGCTCAAGCTACGTGAGCTTGACAAATAACTGAGGGAGCATATACATAGTAGTATCTGGTGGTTGGAGCATGGGGTTGACGTGAGGGCCTTGGGAATTGAATGTACACGTACATCCTTGAATTCACCCGGGATTTCCGACGGGAAACCTTACAAACCAGCCATTCAGAACTTCGTCGGTGCTCGGTGCCGGCTGACGCATCCTTCATAGATACATATCAATGCGCGTCTATAAAAACTCATATTTACACGCGAGTAATCCAGAAATCAAATCTACTTCAAATCCCACTTGAAACTACAATGTCTACTACCATAACACTTCCTGAGAGGTAAGTATTGAAATCCTCATCGCTATGCACATCTCAGCGCTAATTCAACTTTTAGTTGGCCCTATGTCGCTGCTGCCCTACTTTCTTCAAACTTTCTGGTGACTGGGCAGGTCATAATTGTGGGACGCCGCCGAAGAGCTGCTGGAATCAAATACCCACAACGTTCGTTTCATTTGCAGTTTCAATCCAAACAATTGCGCTAATCGTCAATTCCATTTGTTCAATGAAAATAGTATACGCAGAGCAAGCCGAGGTGCAAAAATCTGCGGATGCCATGCGGTTCAATTGCGCACAACGTATGCTGCTTGTTTAACACTTGCCTGTAAAATATGCTTTGACCGTCTTCTTAATCTCTTCTGGTAATCAGGCGCCCATCAAAATACCCTTGAATATCTCCCAGCTCTATGGTTAAAGTGAGAGTTGCGCCATCATTGCGCCATCTTGCAACTCGTCGTGGGAGCTAATAATTCTGCTCATAGCACTATCCTGACTGCGACAAAATACCCTCTTGTTGCTGCTTCTCTTTGTGGCTTTTGGGTTTTCTGCCGAGTTTTTTACACTCGAGGATACATAACTGGTGATCCCAGCAAGGTATGTATACGTGTTCTGCATTCTCTGCGCCATGGATTACTTATCTTTGCGACATTCTTACAGCGTGCCACGTCCGCCAAGTTCAGCTCGGTTGCACTAATAGGTATGTCTGGTCACCTACATATATAAAACTACGGGCTGACAGCGAAACAGCTCTTCTTGGAACTTCGACCTATGTCGTTGGAAAAGCTGTTATGGCACAACTCGGGCTCTAGGTGGATTACTCTACGCGTTGTAGGATATCTAGTGTTTTGACTCAATGCCCACAATACAAAATCATATTTTCAAGCATTCTTTGTAGTATGTACGACGAAGTCTCAGTGAAGCGTTGCGAATTGTCTTCCTGTCAGCCTCGCTCGTTCCCCCTGCCGAGAGTCTTTGAGCTGGCCAGAACAACAAGCGCTGGTTTAGACACCGTCAAAGCTGCAGCTACGGAAAACCTATCCTTGGTTCAAGACTTGCACTGCCACCCCAGTGCGAGTTGCAAGAGCGAGTCAATGCAGAGCAATAACTAAAACGGTGGTTACTAAGTTATGTACTCTAACGGACAAAGTTGTCACAGGTTGCGACTCGGGTACTAAAAGAGCTATATAGCACGAGCTGCAAGATAAAGTAAAATGCATCGTGGACGGTATCATTAAAGATGTGGAAACTGCGAGAAGATGCGATATGTGCGAGAAAAATGCAAGTGCGTGTACGTGAGCAATGAGCAATGGTGTGAAATGGTGCAAGTAAACCGGTGAAAGAACGGAAGGTTGGAGATGAAGCAGTGTACAAATGAAACGTGACATTAGGATATGCTTGTCAATGGGGAGTTGAAGCAGATGACATCAAATGAAGAACGGTCAAAGAAAAGCCTCTATCAAGGGGAAGATTGGCCGGTATGGGGGAAAATTTAGGATGTGAATAACCTAGATGGTAGTCGTTGCCAGATGAAGTGGAATGAATCGAAAACTCATAAGCATGCGAGGTGGTTCTTTATCTTGATTTGACATGAGATATTGTGTGCGAGAAAATCGTGATTAAGAGCTCATAGATGTGGCGACCTGAGATCTGAAAGAAATGATACTGTCCTAATCTGGAGTTGGAAGCATGGGGATTTGAGTGCAGGGCACTGATTAAGAGGAGGACGAGAAGCAAGGAGGGAAATATGCACAGCAGATTTTGGATGCACTCGCACCACCAGACCGTCATCGAATACACGAAGACAACCCCGGAATGGCGCAAAGAAGACCGCGGCCTTGCACGAACATATCAAGCGCTCGATCGTTCCATGCTTCCACGATTACACTACCGAAGGACAGCGCCGACCACTCTTGGAGCAATACTTGCCCTGTGCAACAGGCGCGGATGCATCGCCCTGCGCGGAACCACGCCCTTCTCCACGTCGTCATTATCATTATAATCCTCAACATCAAGTCCTACTAGTCCGTCCTCTAGCCTAGCCAGTCCAGCCAAATCGATATCGACCAGCGCATCAGCAATGTCCTCGTGCGCGTCTCCATCCTCCTCCTCATCGTCATCGTCCAGCTCAATATCAATGTGACGCTTAGGCGCAAATCTATGCCGGCTTAGAGGTACAGCGAACTTCATTGGTGCCTCGTTACCTTCCTCCTCATCGAACTCGTGCTCTTGCTCCTCGCATACAGGGAACAGCTTCACACTAGTCTCGCTCGAGCTTCGCCTCTTCCTATGTCCATACCCATGCCCATACAAACCCGACTCGACTCCAATACCACCCTCAGACTCGAAAGGGTTCGGGTAATATTCCATCGAAAAGGCGTCTACTGGAGAAACGGACGTGGTAGGTGAAAGACCGAGAGACTGCGAGGTTTTGAAAAAGAAAGGATCACATTCCCATTCCTCCGAGCTCCATACGTATCTCCCTAACCCAGACGGGCGGAAGGGCGCGGCCCATCCGATGCTCGAAGCGCTTACACGTGAGCCCAGGCTAACGCCTCCATGAGAGTGATTCAACCAAGCCTTTCGCCTCCCCCTCACCTCTAACACGCCCTCTCTTGCACTAACGTCCGCCTTTGCAGCAGCGGTTTTGGTGCGTGCGACGAGGAGGAGGTGTGAGAGATGTGCGTGGAGGGAGGTGAGATGAGCGTGTTCAGCAAGAACTGAGGCAAGGGAGGCCGGCAGAGGTGTCGGCGGGGCGAGGTCGGTGGCGTGTGTAGGGGATACAGCAGTAGGCGATGGGAGAGAGAGACAGGACGGGGAGGATAGATGAGGGACTGTCAACGAAAGCTTAGGCTTGGGTTGGTGAAGCGGCTCACGCACAGCAGAGACAACTGTGCCAGTCTCTGCTTGCTCCGGAGTGATAGAGGGAGCTTCGGTCCACGAAGTGGTCGCTGCTCTTTTGGGGGGCAGAGCAACGAATGGGTCACCAAATGTCATAGATAATGGCGTGTGGAGCGAGCTTGAATCAGTGTCCGTCTCTGAATCTGCATTGCTCTGACTATCCGTCTCAGCGACCGTCCGTACATCGACCTCGTTGCCGAAAGGTGAGGCTAATGAACTCGGAGAGAAACCAGCTGCTTCGAAGGAAGTTGCGCCTGGGCCTTCAAAATCAGTAACAGTACCTCAATCACAAACAAGGAAGCACTATTTACCCAAAATACCCAAAGGCCAACTGCCGAAATAAAAGCCCTTCTTACCAAGTTCGTCCAACTCGTCCTTTACCTCCCTCACGACCTCAACCAACCTCATATCGGCACGCTTAATCATGCTATAGATGACCCAAGAGTAATACGGCGAACTGATTTCCGAGACGTATGGAGTCAGTGAACCTGTCAAATCAGTCAAGGTACTTGAACGGATGCGCTGATTGAGCTCTGGAAGAACGAATAAGCGAAAAGAATCGACGAGGGTAGAGCGTGCTCTGCGACGAAGTGCACGAGGTGTGAGCTTAGGTGGGGGAGGAGGAACGGGGATAAAGAGGGTTGGAGCTTCTTCCACCGGCAAGGGAGACGAGAAAGAGGCACTAGCCAAGGAAGAAGGCCTTCTTGAATGGAGGCTATCGGGGAGATTCGCTGCATGCGAAAGGGTCGCTGGTGCGGAAGAACATTGAACTACACGCTCCGATTGAGAGAACCGCACAGGAGATGAGTCTCGTGATCCAGCCGGGGAGCAGGCAGAGGAAGTAGGCAACGAACGAGGTGTACGGGGAGAGTTCAGACTGAGAGGGATAAGAGAACTGACGAGGTTCATAAGCAAAGATCTTTGTTTCTTGTGTCCTCTCTTTGTCCTGGGTAACAGCGACTCCTCGTCCTGATGTTGTTGTTGCTGCTGCTTACGAGCTCGTTCCTCTTCCTCTGCTTGAGCCTTCTTCCTTTCTTTCTCTTCCTCTTCACGTTTCCGCTCCCTCTCCATTTCTGCGGCAGATTCGTTCACGTCGTCAATAACACTCCAGAGCCTCCGGATCAAGTCGGGCATTTCATCCATAGGCCATTCTTCCACCTCCTCGTCAACAAAAAGACATTTGATTTTTTGCTCCGCCAGCTCGAAGTTGACTTCCTCCAAGATACTCTGTACCCCGACAGCACGATCCAAAGCGTGAAGGAGTTCAGGAATCTCAAGATCGTCGCAGGCCAGTGCTGCGAGCTGATTTGCCCATGCAGGGGGGTTGCATAGCGACCCAGGAAGGTTTTCAAACGTCAGTTTGAATAAGACAGTAGGGTGTGAAGGGGAAGGAATGAGCCGAATGAGCATTATGAATGAAGTACGGGCGAGCTATCTGGTCCTTCGGCAGAATGAAGAAATGAAAGTCATGCAAAAAGGTAAAAAGAAAAAAAGGTCGATATGAATGAAATGGTTGCGATAATAAAAAGAAAAGAATAAACCAGTACTCCTGCAATGCTACGTCAATTAGAAAAGGCAGTCAGTTCATTGAAACGAATGAGGAAAGGAACATCAAAGACACATCTTACCTTCTTCTCGCACCAAAGCTACACAGTCAGCTCTTCTTCTTCACAAAGGGAAAAGGTAGAAGAGTCGACGATGATAGCAGGGGATGCAACCAAGGCCTAGCTCGAAAACAGCTGGCAAATTTGGGTGATAAGCGCCGGCTATACAGGGACCCACTCGTTTAGCCTGTCAGCGACCCTAGCAGTTAACTTGAGCCCCCCTACACCACAAGGGCTCGGCCCAACGATTTCCAGCGCAACGAAGACTTGAATGCATGAAGATGCACGACGATTCCAAGGTAAGAGAAGCTGGTGAACGATTGCAATTGGGAATTGTGGCGCGCCCCCGTTTGATGGCGGCCCCGGGCAGTGCAAACACCTATTTCAGGTAAGACCGATTCCTCTCCTTTGCGAGTCCAGCACTTCAGCAGGATTCGTACTTGCCAGCTTTGGACCACCTCCGCAGGCTCTCTAATAGGTTTCCCTAATGGCACGGACCAAGTCTATCACTATCCCGTAGGGAAACTGAGCTTTGGCAGTGTTCTTATCCTTCACTTTTGAAAATCTATACGAATGACATTACTCTATCAACCCACCTCCCCAAATCCACATCCCCGGCAAACCTATCAGTATACGTATCCAGCACAAAAGATCCCCGAGTATCCATACCGTAACCCTACTTCAGTCAATACCGCACTGATATACTCTGCCATACTGTATAAGATAACGTGAAACGGATAACTTTGGAATTGAAAATACTACAAACGAGATAAGAATGAGATGGACGAGAAACCCGAATCGGAGAGGAGAAGAAACCCATGCACATATTGAGATGACATCCAGAGGTACGGAAATAAAATGAGAGCACAGAGATAGCGAGAGAAAGAGAGGGTAGGTGGGTGGAAAGCAGAGGGTAGAAAGAGCGTATGTATGTATATGCGAGTCCAAAGGAACGTGGAGCGAACCCTCCAACGAGGGTGAACGCGGGAGATGCTAAGAAGAACAAGAACGAGTGTGTTTGCGTGCGACAACAATTTGCGACGCCGAAAGAGATGATAGGGAAAAGTCAATAAGGAGTGTGGGATCGACAATGCTTGGCAGAGCGATGATCAGATAAAGGGGGGGAAAGCAACGGGATTAGTAGGGTGGTAGATTATGAATAGAAAAGGTGATGGGATGCTCTGTATGTGCGAAGGGTAACGGGTTGAATGGATCTCGTTTGTTGGAAAGAACGACGGGTGTGATGAAAGTAACTAGTGTCGAAAGGGTAGATGTCGGGAACGGTACAGTGCGGTATAGGGAAAAATGTAACAGTTGGGAAAGGGTGGTAGGGTGTAAGCATCAACTGTGAACAGGAGACCGGGGGGTTGGGGCACAAATTTAGGAAATAAAGAAAACGAAGAAATGAAGAAAAAAATCCCAAGAGACAAGAGATGATAGACAGCTCAATACCAATACATAAATAAGAGGTGAGGTACGGATGAATGAGATGTAAGGACGCGTCCGTGGATGATTGGATGATTGAGAAGATATCAGGGAGCGATGATGGTATTAGCAAAATATATAAATTGATAGGGAAGCAATTGTAGGAATAGCGGATGTCGAAGGGTAGAAGGGAAGGAAAACGAGCCTAGACGAAGCATGGGAGTGGATAGAAAGCATGAAGAGAACGCATGAAGAGAACGCGATCATACAAACTCCTCCACATTACCACCACCCCTCATGATCGCCTTCATGAATGAAAAGAACCGATCAGCATATTCCACCGGCGGTACCGGACTAATTTTATGCTGCAAGAACCGAAGCATTCTACACGTCAGCCCTCCACTCATCGAAACGTAAAGGAAAGCAAAACTCACCCGGTCAGCACTCAACCCTTTCCAACAGTGCTCTAATTTCTTCATCGCATTATACGGCGTTAAAATGTCAATAACGCCCAGATAGTAAATCTTATCCATATTCTCATTATTCTCGTCCGTAGCCCTCAGCCCTCCTTCATCCTGATAGAACAAGAAATTCGTCCGGTCACCCGTCCGCGTGTCCTCCTCAGGCAGCCGTATTGTCCCTCGACCAAGCCTCTTCGGATCGCTCTCCCGCATCGCTCTCCGCATCGCGATCGCCTCAGGCGTAGACGTATACGCCGACGATTTGGACTTGGACATCGACATTGGCAACGTATGTATGCTCTGTGAAGCGTGCCGCCGGAGATCCTTGGGAATATCAGGGTCAAAGACTTTAAGTGTCTTCCGACGGACGTTGTCCTTGTTTCCCCTCTGCATGTTGTGTATTCCCACAAGCAGCGAGTAATCCATGACATGAATTGATTTCAGCATTTCCTTGTCTCTCCTGAGTTGCTCCGTCAACAATGCACGTTTCTCGGGGCCTAACTCGAGTCGATTCCCTTTGTGTATCCAATTGAGGTCCTTCAATACAGGGTTGCTCTTCTTCTCTTTCTCCTTTCTCTTTTCCGAACTCTGACTCTGCGTCTGAGCCTTCTCATTATCATCACCCGCAGCGCCATTCGCCTTTTCTTTCTCAGGATACTCCCTTCCCACTGTTGATCCCTTCAAGTCATACGTCTCGTGCACGTCCTTGTGCGGGGGGAACAGATTGTTCATGATCACAAAGTGGATCTTCCTCCCTCTCGGAAGCTTTACTCGATGTAATCCATAGAACCGTGAGATGAGTGTATGGGGGTTTTCCTTCACGTGTTCATAGTACCGCTTGAGCACACGTAAAAGGAACTTGTGTTCGCGGTGGTGGATGGTTTTGATGATGAAGCGGTAGTCGCGAGAGAAGTAGAAGAAGGAACCAGATTTGCCTGGGGAACCGAGTTCGGAAAGAATGTATTTCGAGGTGAGTGAGAGAAGGTAGTCGGCTGGATCAAGATGAAAATAGTCTTCTCGTAGAGACCGGAAAACCCAAGGCGCATAGTCTTTGAATTTGAAGTCGTATTTGGCGGAAGGAGTAAGTTCGTTGCCGATACTAATATGGCATTGATAGCATAAGTAGCGGAAGGTAAAAATAGCCATAAAAATGGACATACATATCAAATGAAAATTTATGCCGAGCAGTGAAGTCTTCGTCAGTTAATGGCCGCTTTATCTTTGCTTGACACCGGGAGACCTGGAAATCAGCAGGACGTCAGAAAGAGAAAGAGAATAGAAGATAGTCTATGCGCGTACACCAATGCGAATACCCGTCAACATGTTATACATCAGCACGTAATTCACATGGTCCTCCCCAATCAAATTTCCTACTAACGGAACATCCTCTCCTCGCCTGGGCGCCGTTGAAGCTTCCCTCGTCAACGCAGCCTCTGCCTCTGCCTGTTTGGCACGTTTCTCCATCCTTTCACGCCGGATTCTCTCCGCGTGCATCTGAATATCACTCTCCATATCGTCGTCAACGGCAACATCATCATATGCGCCGTGCGGCTGAGAACCGTACTGATTGTACATGGAAGCTCGTCCAGGGCGGACAGGAAACGGAGCCGTGACAGAGCCAGTGGTATTCCGGCGTGCAGGACGATGGTGTGTTGTCATAGGAGGAGGTTGGAGATACTCATTCTGAACAGGGGGTTTAGCTGTAGATGTAGACGCCGAAGGTTCACTTGGTTCAGCTGCGGGCTCTGCAGGCCGGGAAGCTGTAACGGTCCGCAAGGAAGATTTAGTATCAGTGGAAGTGCGATGGAAGATTTCGCCAATCTGTGTAGTAGTAGAACGAACGGGCACTGCGCGGAAGGTTGAGGCAGAAATAGTTCGGTCACGAGATATATCTGGCTCGTCAAAGGCGAGCGGCCGAGAGGGCGGCAAAGACGAGCTGGAGGCGATAGGGCCAACTTGAATAGGTTTAGAAGCCGGTTCAGATTGAGATGGTCGCGAAAGAGGGGGTGATGGACGTGTGACTGGGACATTCTTGTCGTCCACACCGTCTGTAACCTCGTCGCTCGCTGGTGGTGAAGGCGGTGGTGGCCCTTTAGGATCCCCACTTCCATCACTAGCCTCCCTCGCTGCTTCAGTATCAATAGTTGGTAATAGACCCGACATCCTGTTTGACACTTTCTTCATGAAAGAGTCGGGTATTGGACCTGGCTCGACATGGACTGTGTCACCGGTAACCTTGACGATGTGGACTTCTTGGTGAGGGTGGTGCTGGACTGAGGAGCCAATGGTATGCATCGGGTTGATATTGGTATTTTCGGCGGCGTTGAGAGTGTGGGCAGAAGACGACCTAGAGGACGACAGAGAAGGAGACGAAGGAGAATTGAGGGGTGCCGTCCTGAACGACGCGGCTGATGAAGAGACTGCGCTGCTCCTCGTTGAGATAATGCTTTGTCGCTGATTGGAGGTCGGCGACGACGACCTGCTAACTGCTACTACAGCGCTCGCCATCGTCACCGTTTTTTGCAAAGTAAGTAAGTATGAGTCTTGTTTATCAGTAAACAACCTAAAGGGGCAGCCCCGAGTCTCCCGCACTGCCCCGCTGCCAGCTGAGGCTCTGTGAGTCTGACTTCACTGCTCATATTTTCTCTATTTGAGACTCAAACTATCTCACTTGTGTTACTTCTTGGAATGAGAGGAAAATGGATCAGTAAATTCTGTTTAATCTCTCAGACTTTTCTATATTCTGAATCTCTTTCTTGTCTCTTTCAACCGGCAGCACTCCTGTATGTGTACAGCATCTGCCATCGGATCACCGACGCCCGTAAATCCTCTTGGATATCCGTAGTAACCATACTCTCAGCATAATTTGTATCTGCTACTTTCGAGCCGGCACTACTGCATGGGGCCCAGGACCAGTCTCATCTTCTATCTTCTCCTGGAGCTTGGAGTCTGCAGCTAGCGACGTGACGCTCGAAAACCGCCAAGCTGGTCCCGAAGACGGTATGTCCATAGCCCTGATTTCTATGGGCTACATATCTGCACCGGCATTGACATACTCTTGTTCTCCGTGATATCTCACGTACTACGCACCGTAACGCACGCCGCTTCCTTGCGCAGTTCCGCTTCTCTCTGAAATTCTAATCCCAGGCTTTACCGTCTTGCCGCTGGCCGATCGAAAACATAGTGCCAAGCCAGATGCTTTTAGCTACTTATTGCATGTAGTGAGCCTCGTGCAACGGCGGCGTCGAACAAATTCTGAAATTATCGTACATCGCCGGAGGAGACGTATTACATTGCCGTATACTTCCATTAAGTTGTTATTATGCTCATTTATGTAGGGTCGCTGTCGTCTGCGGCATTTAATTGCGTCCAGACTCCATTCAGACGAAGCGAGAGAGATTGAATACAATTTACCACTGACTACATACAGAAATTTGATGGACTCATGAAAGAAACCATTCTAGACTTAGAGCAAGTAAGGGCTAAGCCGAAGGGGCACTTTTTATTGGCATCCAGAGATGCGAACGTTCTAAACCGCTGCGCGGCGGCCCTTTGGAACCAAAGCCCACAAACCAACCAGTGCGCACATCATGGCCACCAGGCTTGCAAGAATGAAAGTCAGAAGTGAAAGGGCGCCCCAATATAGTCGATGTTCAGACTTACAAGGGTTGCAATGACTTGATCCCGTACTTCGACGCCAGGATACCAGTAATGCATGGTAAAGCAGCCGATCCCGCCGTCCCGACTCCGCCAATCCATCCTACAGCACCCGTCAAGAGGGGAGCTGGGAGGATCCGTGTGGCGTGCCCAACTAGGATGGGGAAAAGAGGTCCCAGTAAAATGCCAACGAAGGATATCTGGAAAAGGAGAGATCAAGTCAATGTTGACTTGAAAAATTAATTAGCATCTATGAACGTACCGCGACTCCATTTTCAATGATTGACGGCACAAGCCAGATTGTAATTTCAAGTCTGCGTAGGAAATCACAGCTCAACTGTTTGCTTGCACACTTCGGTAAGAAACGTTGCTCACGCAATTGAGAGTAGCACATAAAGGAAGACGACGGTGTGTTCTCCAACCTAAATCCGAAGTCAAAATTCAGATTATCAATGCATAACACCACACGACAGTCCCACCTTCTTGTTAACATACATGAGCACGAGACGCCCAAGTGTGAGACCTTTGGGGGAAAATGATTCATGAAGCAAAATCGCAACAAAATCGTTCAAGATGCAAAGGACACTCGCCTCCGAAGAATCCTGACGAGATATATCCAGCGCTTGGGCCACCATCACGTTCTCGAATGATGAATGTAACAATCCATCCTAGAATTAAATGTCAACTCGGCGTGAAAAGTTTGTGCCAGTGTACACCTACCTCCGATGGTCACCTCCGTTCCAACGTAGATCAATGCGAATACGGCCAGGAGATGGACAGCCCTCTGATTTAGGATCTGATGGTATAGATTGTTGGCGCGAGGAGCTGCGTCGGAAGCTTCGTCTGGCTCTTGACCTGCTTGGCGAAGAAGCTCTGTATATTTACACTTCATAAACAAATATTTGAATAGCAAAAGATTCTTCATGTACCTTCTTGGCGCTGGAAGCGGAAAACAGTAGCGAGCATAGTGGCATTCGAGACTGCGATGCCAGCAGAGATGATGTAATGAAAAGACCAATGACGAGCTTGAGAGAAATGCGTCGCGACGAGAGGAGAGCAGAAAGCTCCTAAGCCTATTGGAATCAGTGAGCACATCAAACAATGAAAGCAGATCTACTAAGGGAGATGACACGCGAGACTTACCATATGATGCGTGCAACATCATCAATTTGTTATGTTTGTTCTTTTTAAAGCTGCCTACGAATCCATTCGCTTGAGCATTCTGGCATGCGCGACGATGAGGAAGTGAGAAGGACAGAGAGACAGCAACCCTGCTTACTTGAAGGGACGCTCCGAGACCGGAGAGGAAAAACGATACTGCAAGCACACCAAATGGTGGGGCAGGACTTTGAATTGCATAAGTAACTATTTGAAAGACAGACCCCAGCACCATGACCTTGATACGAGATGAGCCAAAGTATTAGTATTAAGAATAATCGTACCTTCCCAAATCCAAATCTCTCATTCAGCCAGACATTAGCACCCGCACCGAGAACAAAACCCTTCATACAAGCACTGAATATGGATGGCCATCAACTAGTCAATAGTTCGGAGACTCACTAGACAATTCACTACAAATAGCAACGAAACGACAGCAAATCCAACCTATATCGGTGAACGACCTGGTTAGCAATAATTCAAAGGGCTTGCATCCACTTGCATACATGGTAATAGCTCTGAATCTTGGGGAGTAGTGGGCCTACGGATCCATCATTCCAGCCCAGCATAAAAAAGCACCAGCAAACCGCAGCGAACTGCAAAATGCTTCTCCTATTCTGATTCTTCCTGATCTGACTGGCCACAGCCTCCGACTCCGCGTATTGCAATGATCGTATACGGTTTAAAATTCCAGCAGAGTTATCAATGATATGTGTTCTCGTAGTCGAAGTTGTGTCGATATCCTTGATGATTGGCGAAGCGACTGTTTCTGCTGCAGAATCTAGTCGGAAAGCGGAAGGACGCCTCGTACGTTCGGAAAGATACGAAGGGCCTGCGTGCAAGGCGTAAATCGGTTCTGCTCCTTTCCCAAATGTCGATGAAGATCCAGGTTCTGGAATCGCTTCCGTCCCTCCGATGGGATCCTCCGAGTGCTTTGGTACCTCGAGAGCGGCGGCGGGTGTGCGGCGGACATCGTCGCCATCATCCACAGCAAATTCATCGAGGGAGATATGAGCATTGTAAATATTGTCTGAGCCTTGTCCACCTTGCTCGAGGATTTTATCCCCATCATCCTTGTGGATAGGGGGTGGGACCGCGATGTTGGGAGGAACGATAATGGAGAAGGAAGGCATGGAGTGCAGCAAAGGGAAAGAAAGCCGAGACAGTCAACCTTTTTATGATAGAAGGTCAAGCGAAACCTTCCTTATCGCTTTTCGGAGTCACAGCACGTAAGTGCTTAGTATGTAGATGATACACGACTGGTCACTTGCACGATGAAGGGAGGCAGCTTCAGGTTCTCCTACAGACTCGTGCCCCATTTCTTTCAACGTCATATCAGCTGAACATCTTTGGTCCTGGACTTTGGAACATCCTCAGCAGCGACTTGGATGTAAGCTTGATGATATCTCCGAAGATTATCCGGCAGTCGGCCTCATGTTTTTTTTTTATTTTTGAGAAACTGCGCTCTGCCTGGAACTGCATATCGCATAGTCGTTGGTTTGCTCGAGCACCATCCTTATTTTTGGGAACAGCTACTGAGACAGTTAGAACAGTGAAAAATATTCAAGATGTTGCCCACCTCTCTTCATTAACGGGCATTCCCAGACAATCTGAAGACTGAATCCACGCACAGCTGCGAAGCCATGACCTGCTTAACAAGCTACGAGCTCCCCGAAAATAAGCACAAGTCCATCTCTTGTAGGTGCGTACGCGTTATGAGTGCATCCTCAACACCCAGGAATCGCAACAGAAATGGTTCTTTATGAGCATCAACTTTCAACTTTGGGAGCTGGTGCCAAAGTGTCAGGCGAGATCATTGGATTTCTGAGCGCAGCTTCATAAAAAGAAGCTAACAGCTAGCCAGCAGCTGGTTATCCTCGAGTCCTGCTAGCGTTGAATAACATTTACAACATGTTCTACTACACGCTTGGATAATTGGTAAAGCTAGCATCTATGCATGGGCTAGAGTGTAGCAGACCATAAGGCTTCCGTGACCGAAGAGGACTGAGATCTTGAGAACTTACAGTAAATACTATGATCATGCGCATTCCCCGCGTAGTCTCCTGCATCTGGTTTTTAGCATTAGATGCGCTTGAAGCCGCAACGAATTCAACGTTGAATTGAACTAAACGTTCTGAATGGCAAGATGACAAAAGCTCAGCTCAATGTGCTGAGTTAGCGAGGCAAACATAGAGGAGAAAGGTAACTCTGAAACCGCTCGAAGTGTACATGTGTTATGTGGTCAAGGCCTTCTAACACCTTACTAGTAGCTTTGACACTAGCGCGCAGGTCATCGTCTCGCCTTTTTCGCTCCTGCTTCCTACATTTCACATCTTCAAAGTCATGTATGCACCGTATCGATCTCTACCTTATGCTCGCTACAATTCTTTCCATGGTCCGAAACAGAGAGTGTTAGGAAACCAGGCAGGACAAGTTCCACCGGCATGGCGAGTTCCTGGGCCAAGTAGCGCGCCAGCTGCGCCAAGGGGGAAGCAGGCTCAGACCCCGGGAAGCAAGATTCTGTTAAGTCAGCTTCCGTTGGATGTTGGGGAGAACGAAGTGGAGGTATGTTACAGAATATACTCTTTTATTTGAGCAATCTCAGCTGTGTGGCACACGATCTACAGGAGCTCTTTAAGAAGACTGTCGGACCACTGAAGGAGTCTTTTATTATATACAACTCTCAAGGAAGATCAAAGGGGATGGCTGTAGTAGTCTTTCAACGATCAGGGGACGCGGCGGTTGCACGGTCCAAGTACGACGGAAAGTATGTCGATGGACGTGAGTTACCACCTTTTCCTGCAATCTATTTTGCGAATTTTAAGGAATATTTAGGACGTCCTATCAAGATTGAAGTAATAACCGATGTCACGAACGTTGCTTCTACTACTACTACCACTACGACACCCACAACACCACCTTCTCTGTTTGATAGGATAGAGGGCAAGAAGCCTGCAGCAACAGCCACATCATCTGCGAAGTGAGTCTATCGTCGATCTTGAAAGCAGCACGTTGCTAATAGGTATTGTCTATACAGAGCGCCGGTTCAAAACCACAATCTTCCCCGACAAATAGCTGCTGCTGCTGCCATCGCAAATTCTACATCTGCTGCAGTGACGAATGTGCAGGCGGCCCCTGTTGCTCCGCGTAGGAGACACAAGAAGGGTCCGAAACGGCTCAAGAAGCAGGGAGTTCAGTTTGCGAGATTTACGTCGAAGACCAGGGAGGAACTGGATAAGGAGATGGAAGACTACCGGGCTGCGGCGGACCAGATAGAGATGTGAGCTCAGACACACGAATCCGTCAAGGACGGTTCATTAGGCGAAGCGCTCGTCAATTCAGCAGAGGTGTACATTCATCAGTTTTGGGTCTTATGTGCTTGGTGAGGGGCTTTATTGGGCTGGCCTGCATCATTTTATTCTTCTATATTCCTTATAATCTGATACTTTCGTTAGTGCTCGATTTCAACAGTCCAATCTTTGTCTGTTCACCGTTGTCTCCTGATTTCTTGCTATATCTTCAGAGTCTATTCGAATAAATACTGTTCCGACTCTGTCGAAGTCATCACCATCGAGGCCTCGTGCTCTCTTCACCCATCGTCTGTCCTCTTGCTATTCACAATCTCCAGATGTGTAATATACTGATGGATGTAGTAAGCATTTCATCTCTCAAGTTTCGTATGATCTAATGAGCAGCAGGTAACAACGACATTCCCAGAAGAAGCTGCTTCCCAGATCAGACGCTCGTATTTAGTCGCTGAAGGTTTGCAGAGGAGTTCATTATTTTAGCCCGTTGCCAGTCGGTCACTGCTTTGACCGTGATAATAGTCATATAGTACACGTATTACTTATCTACGTATTCTGCTCAGTGCTCTGCGACCATGCTACAAGCTCACTGAGATGCAGAACTCAGACGCTCAAACGGACTTGGGCGCTTGCTACTTACGTAAGCATATCAAAGCAGGTGGTCGCACCTGCCTGGGCCAGTGCCTCGTTCCCGTTTCTACGTCTAGCTTGATTATCGCGATTCCTGGGCATAATAACTTATAAGCTTTTAATGAATACTTCTCAATAAACATGGTCGCCCCTCTGTACACTACTGACTCTGGCCTTCTCTTCCATGCCGGAAAGATTCTGGTTATTACCGTCGGTTTACCTGCTCGAGGCAAAACACATCTATCTCGAGCTTTAGAGCGATACCTTAGATGGATGGGTGTCAAGACTCAAGTCGTTTCTCTTGGAGACTATCGTCGGAAGACTTTAGGAGGAGCTCAGAGCCTTCCTCCTGATTATTTCACATTAGGTGTGTTATCGCTCGAGATATTCTCAATGATATAGATGATTGAATCGGAAAACAGGCGAAAAGAGTACTGCAACGATCGAGCTGAGGAAAAAGATATCTAATGGGTGCGAGCAGCTGATATGGGACTTCTTCAAGCACGGACAAGTGGTGATCTATGATGCGAATAACGGTACTCGCCAGGCTCGACAGGTTTTGGCGGAGAAATTTGACAAAGCGGGAATTCATGTCATTTTACTGGGTGCGTATCAAATCCTCTGTTTGTAATACTCTTACTGAAACTTACGATACGGATAGAATCACTGTGCGATAATAAGGAGGTCATCGAAGCAAATATACGAAGTGTCAAAATATCTTCACCTGATGTATGCAACTCACCTCCGATAACAAATTTCTTCTCTCAGCCTCTTCTTCATAGTACCGAGGGTGGAACCCGGATAAAGCTGTTCAAGATTACTATACACGAATTCAAGATCATGAGAAGCATTACGAGCCTGTCGAAGAGACAAATTGGCCCTCCATTCGAATTGTCAATGTAAGAGCTATGTGCCTGTAACCGGTTCAGTGGTGGTGACACAAATCTTCAGGTCGGCGAGAAAATTATGGTGAACGTAGGTATACACTGTTTAATCAAATCCGCAGATTTCTCACATGCGCTACTTCAGAATATCAAAGGTTACCTCCAGGTATGAAGCCATGTCTCCCCTCCACATAAGTAATACCAACTCACCGAAATGATAGTCTCGCATTGTGTTCTTCCTCATGAACACCCATAATCGTCATCGAACAATATACTTTGCCCGAGTGTGTCACCTCCTATTTTTCCTCAATTCAAACGGATCTCATAGTTCCTCAGTCTGGACAATCCCTCATTGAACACTCATACAAAGCGGACTCGGATCTCTCGCCCGCTGGTTGGGAATACGCTGAGAAGCTGAAAGACTTCGTTCTCGAGCGCCGCGCCAAGAGTCTAGAGCAGCGTGGTCTGAACCCACAAGATCAGCGTTTAGTGGTATGTGAGACACTCACCATGCATTCGTCAGAGCTCGATCTCTTGTGTTAGATCTGGACATCTACACGCCGCCGTGCTCACCACACCGCATGGCCCTTCCTCCAAGCTGCGCAAACTTCAGCGACGCCCACTCCTGCCGTTGTTCCCAACACCCCTGCGCAAACTTCAGCGGCGCCCACTCCGGCCGTTGCTCCTACCCCCAACACCTACTTGGCACCACCACCACCACTACCACCACCGGGAGATTCCGTCAAGGGCCCTCGCCTCAATGTTAAAGTCATCGAGAAGCCCCAGATGTCTGAAATTAATCCTGGTATCTGGGATGGTCTGACGCCTGATCAAGCCAGGAAATATTTTCCAGGAGATTGGGAGCGCTTTGTCAAGGACCCTTACGCTTTCCGAGCACCTCGGGCTGAGAGCTACCATGATCTCAGTGGTTCGTCTATTGTATGTTTCTATGCCCTGTATAACCGATGACTCATTCTGATTACAGTTCGCATTGAACCTATACTGATTGAACTCGAGCGAGAGAAGGAAGATCTCTTGATCATCGGACATGCTTCCGTGATACGATGCTTATTGGCTTATCTTATTGGTCTGCCAGCTTCCGAGATTCCCGCAATCGAAGTTGCGCGGGGAGACCTATTAGAGGTCGTGCCCGAGTCGTACGGGGTTCACACTCGGGCGCACCATTTTTGGGATGGGCCGGGAAGGCTGGGGAACGAGAACCAAGCGGCCACGGAAAAGGATGCGAATAACTTTTACGAAAACTATGCTGAGGACACAAAGGGAAAGAAAAAGGTTGCTGTTCAAGAGCCTGATGCTAGTATTAGCGTGCTGGAAGCCACTTAAGGG